>JACEEZ010007358.1:0-85000 GCA_016584305.1 Chionoecetes opilio | reverse complement strand
CTCTCCTTTATTAAATCCCTTTATCCACTTAAAAACTTCTATCAGATCGCCCCTTACTCTGCGTCTCTCGAGTGAGTGTAATTTTAATAACTTCAATCTCCTCTCATAACTAAAGTTACGCATCCCTTGTATCATTTTGGTCATCCTTCTCTGCACTTTTTCTAACAACACTATATCCATCCTGTAATATGGAGACCAAAACTGAACTGCATAGTCTAGGTGAGGCCTGACTAGAGCCAGATAAAGCTTTAGAATAACTTCCGCACTTCTACTTTTAACACTTCTGGTAATGAATCCTAATACTCTATTAGCTCTATTTCTGGCCTCAATACATTGTTTCCTAGGTCGGAGGTCTGGGCTCACCCTCATTCCAAGATCTTTTTCACCTTCTGATCTTTTCAGCGATACATTGCTTATGGTGTATCTATTACCAGGGTTTTTTCTACCAACATTCACAACGCTACATTTATCAATATTAAATTCCATCTGCCATCTGACTGCCCACTCGTTAAGTTTATCTAAGTCTCCCTGCAATATGTTTACGTCAGACTGTGATCCAATAATCCTACCTAACTTAGTATCATCAGCAAACTTGCTGATATCACTGCTAATCCCACTATCCAAGTCGTTGATGTAAATCAAAAATAGTAATGGGCCCAAAACAGACCCTTGTGGAACTCCACTTGTCACCAGTCCCCATTCAGATTTGGAACCATTAATTGTAACCCTTTGTTGCCTATTACTTAGCCAAGCTCTGATCCAATGAAGAACCTTCCCATCTATACCATGAGCCCTAACCTTATTTAAGAGTCGCTCGTGTGGTACTTTGTCAAATGCCTTACTAAAGTCCAGATATATTATATCATAATCCTTATCATTATCTGCCGTCTCATAAACTTTCCTATAAAAACTCAATAAATTGGTGAGATTAGCTTGAGATTATTTTTGGATTAGATCACCTACCCTTGGTGAATCCATGTTGTGAATCATTGATCAAACTATGTTTATCTAAGTGCTCTTTAATGTTTTTTGCAATAATAGATTCCAATAATTTACCCATCACTGATGTTAGACTTACGGGTCGATAATTTGACTTTAGTCCTCTGTCTCCCTTCTTAAATATGGGAACAACATTTCCTTTCCTCCACAATAATGGCACATCGCCTATCTCAACCGATTTCCTAAAAATGTGCACTAACGACTCACTAACATCCTCCTTGCATTCCTTTAATACCCTGGGATACACTTCATCTGGTCCTGGCGATTTAAATGTTTTCATTTTTTCTATACCCTCCTCCACCATTTCCCTAGTTATCACAATATCTTTGAGTTTCTCCTCATCGCTTCCTTTGAACATCTGTTCACTATCAGGTATCGTCTGTGTATCCTCCTCCGTAAAAATAAGATAAATCAAAGCAAAATCTAACCTAACCATTACCGTCGGCGAGTTTTCCCGATTTGTGTAGGGATAATAAAAACGGTAGACGACAGTACCAGGTACCATGAGGCAAGGATGGGTAATGTCACCGTGGTTATGCAACTTGTTTATGGATGGAGTAATAAGATAAATCAAAGCAAAGGTTGGTGATGTTGGTATAGACTCAAGAGTATTCATTGGCTCGTCAAGTAACACTTAAACCATGATGTACCATTACTTATTATGAGGAAAGACAACAAAAGGAACTCAATTAATAAGGTATTTTAATACTATCATAACCATGAATATGTACAACCTACACAGAGAAGACTATGACGATGAAAAAATTTTGAGTTGTTTTGGGCGAAATTGATATTCCAGGTGCTATATTTCCGTGCTCGCTGACAACATAAGAGAAGACCCGAGGTGATGGTTCATGTGCAAGGGCTTCTAAACCAGGAAAAAAGTCACAGCAGAGTCTCATTTAAGAAGTAAGCAAGTGGTAGGGACACATTACGTACCTACCAGTTGCTTACCTTTTGACGAGGCTCTGTTATGACTGTTTTCTTGGTTTAGAAGCCTCTGCACATCAACCATTACCTCAGGTCTTCTCTATAGTGTTCTCAGCGAGAACAGAGCACAGTAATATAGCACCTGGAATATCAATTTCGTGCAAAATAACTAGAAATTCTTCCATCACCGTAGTTTTCCCTTCTAGTACAGGAGCATTAGTAAAAATTTAACGAAAACCTAGAAAAAAATAGTAGAAAGCTGATTTTTTCAGGGGAGCTCCAGAAAACCATAAGCATGTCTACTGTGCAAAGTTCTGCAAATTCAACCTCGTGGCATTTTCAGAATTGAAGATGGCCGCTATAACAATTTGCGATAAATGGTTAAAATACCAAAATCGGCATAACTGGCAACTTATTACAGTGGACCCATGCCATGTTCATATTGAGTTAAAATAATTAGCATAAAGTGTAATTACTAGTATATTATAATAAAAGTGAGTGATAATTAGCATAAATTATAATTAATACAGGTTGAAGTTCCCAAACTCGGCAACCTCGGGACCAGCGCCGAGCCGAGTAATGGAATTTTCCGACTTTTAGAACGTAGATATATTAAGGGGAAAAAAAGCATGAAAATCACATGAAAAAATAACAGTGTACACAACTCTACAGTTACAACACCACTGAACAATAACAACAAACAAATCGGCGGGAGAAACCAAGCGGCCTAGTGTGGCACCTAGCGGCCGACCCGGCAACTACGCGCCGGGTTTTGGGTGTTCTGCCGTGTTTTGGAAAATCCGGAACCATAGCCGAGTTTTGGGTGTTGCCGAGTCTTGGGATGCCGAGTTTGGGAACTTCAACCTGTGGTATATTATAATAATAATAATAATTATAATAATAATTTTCTCGTTTTTCAGGTGCTGTCATGATGGCCGAGTTTTGCAGTATTCCCACATGCGGTAAGCAGATCACATCAGATCGTGCAGAGGTCCATGATAAGGGCCTTGGGGGACTCTTACGAGCCAGCATTGAAAGAGAAGATGGTTTGCAGTCTGTATTTGAGAGGAAGAGGTCACAATTGCCAGTCCCAGTCCATGGTAAATGTCGTCGCGAATACATTCGACCATGCAGTATTACTTCTTACAAAAGGAAAAGTGAAGAAGAGCCATTGGACTCTGATTGGGGCACATCATCTTCAAAATTACGTTAAGAACTCGAGTTTTCAATATAAAAGAAGATTGTCTCTATTGTGCAAAGACTGTAATAGACTACAATTTAGAAACAAAGATACCCCGCAACCGTCGGGTACGGGCACATGATGCTATGACAAAAGCCACCCTTCAAAGCGTAATTGAGAAAGCTGGCGATCGCCATGATGAGTGGGGAGATGCTGTTAGACTTCGCGTATCCAATGAGTTAGATTTTATTGCTGCTGAAGTCAAGTACCACCATGACTGTCAGGTTCTCTTCTATGCTGGCAAACAATTTCCAAGCGAGAATACCCGTGATGGATATCAACGGGGCCGACCTGTCAATGCCACAAAACACGCGGCATTCCAGAAGTTGTGCCAATTTATACGCGACAATGATGAATGTCAATATTCACTTGCAGAACTTATGACTTTGATGGACGACTATTTAGATGGAGAAGAGGGCTACAACCCCAAAAGGCTAGGACAGAAATTGGAGGAATGTTTCGGGCAGGACATTGTTCGGACTTGTGATATTGGAAAACAGACCTTATATACTTTCTTAGATGAAAGTAACCACATCCTTAGAAGTAATTATGAGTCCAGTAACATGACAAAAGATTCAATCATAGATATGGCAGCTGCAATCATACAAGATGATGTAAAGTCTGTAGCATATGTTAACTCTGAATACCCGACAATGACACAATTGCAAGACAGTGATAAAATGGTGCCTGACTCTTTGAAACGACTACTGAGTGGTATAATCAAATCAAAATCTGACAAGATTGTCGGCTGTGAACGCCGCCGTACAGCACTTGCACCCGGCATAATGTCTGCGTGTCGACCTCGATCATTTGTGTTGTTCTAGCATCAAACAACACCTGATGTTTGTACATGCAATCACTGGATGTGATACTGTGTCTTCCATATACAATCAAGGGAAAAAAAGGGCCCTTCAGCTGTTCGATAGTGATGATAATTGGGACTGTTTGAGTGTTTTCTCTCAGTCTGACAGCAGTCAGGATGAGATAGCACGCATAGGAGAGTTGTTTCTACTAAAGCTGTATGGAGCTGTCCGGTCAAATTCACTGGACAAGCATCGCTATGTTATGTACTTCCGATCTACACGTAGAGCGTCCTTATCCTCATCTGGTTTCAAGTTGGAATCAATCCCTCCAACTTCAGCAGCTGCCAAGTTCCATAGCTATAGACCATACCATGCTGTTCAGCAATGGCAGGGAAATGAGCTACCACCAAATGAGTGGGGGTGGGAGTACAGAGAGGGGATACTTGTTCCAATCTATACCGATAGGCCTGTTGCTCCTGAGAAGGTACTGAAAATGGTATCTTGCAGCTGCAAGGAAGGGTGTGGAAAGTCATGTTGTTGTTACAAGGCACGGATGGAGTGTACCATAATGTGCACTGGTTGCAGTGGGTACAATTGTAAAAATTCGCATGTACTTGATGTGCAAGGCGAAGGGGATACCACTGATTAGACATTCCTTCAACATATGGTTGGGTTATTTGTGGTTTCTAATTGGTGTTTTGAACAATATAACATAGTTTGGCTATTATAAATGTAACGTACATAACATAGTTGTGGTATTATTAAAATTTAAAAAAAAAAAAAAAAAAAAAATTTCTTCACCTTATTGAATTTATGCTAATCATGTCTACTCAAAATATTTTTTATGGCTCCATTGTATTCAGCACACTCTAAAACATAGATGTACACACAAAAATCTTATTACTACGAACTCGGATGGATGATCATAGTACTTTTCATTTTATCGTTAATTGTGATGGCGGTCATTTTGAATTATGAAAATGCCACGAGGTTGAATTTGCAGAACTTTGCATAAGGGCGATATATACAATATTTTGGAGCTCTCCTGAAAAAATCAGCTTTCTACTATTTATTTCCACCTTTTAGCTAATGCTCCTGTACTATTCGTAGGTCCACCCGCGGCGACCCCGACTTATCCCCACAATGCACCGATGTAAACAAACCATAACGTAGTTATGTCTAGGGCCCATTGAGACATGAATATAAGTTGTCTGGATAAAGCATCCTTGATTGTTTATTCCACGGCCACCCTCCTGTGCGGCTGCCCTGCTGAAAGAACTGAGGTGTGAAAAATGATAAAGAAATTTTAACTCTCTATCTCTCACCTGGATCACCCCAACAGACTTTGAGGCAGCCACGTGCAGGGGAGTGTTGCCATTCTTGTCAGTCACATCCAGGGCTGCGCCAGCCACTATGAGTGCTGCAATGACCTTCTCGATTTCATTCTCAACGGCCACATGTAAGGGGTAGAGGCCCTCCTCCACCTCAGGCGCATTAAGGTAGCTGCAGGAATACAAGGGGATTTATCAAAGGCAGATTCCTACACATTCAAAGTGATTATTCAGTAGAATGTTTCTAGAATTTTTACAAATACTGATTCTGCACTTACTACTAAACTGGTAACACTGCTTATTTTTTTCTTCTTCTTCTATCTAGAATATCACAATAACTCACAGCTTCAAAGAGTTGCTGTACACCTTGCCTTCTCACCTGAGCACCTCCTTATTCTTGAGTGCCTCCAAGAAGCCAAAGTGTGTGGCAATGTGCGCTACATGCCATGACGTGTGTTCTCGGTGGAAGTCTAATATCTTCTGTAAGACATTGTGGCAGAGAACTTCCTTACCACAGGAATCCACGAGGGGCAGCAGGATCCTGTTGTAAGCCTTATAGGCCTTCTTGGCCTCGCCCTCAGTGCAGGTCCTCAAAAGACTGCAGGAAATAACCATTTGTCATTGTAAGCAAATACAGTATTATGAAGCTTATCCTCAGAGTTGCTTGATATTTTAAATCTTTGTGTATGATCACCAAACCTTGTAATATAAATCATATCAAAATCCATTAATTTGCTCCAAGTTTTCCATACTCAGTTAATATTAATGAATTAAGTCTCCATTTTTCATAACATATCAATCAATCAATCATTGGGAGCATACGATAAGGGCGAGTCGCCTCGCCCACCCTATGACGCCACTCGGCAGGTCACGTTAAGAAGTCTTGCGGATTGGCATAGCCCACGGTGTTATGGACTCGCTCAGCACGAGTATTTGGCGTTGTCGGTACCTGTGCAGAAGGACAAAGATATCCGGAGATATCCCAAAGATTACTGGATCTTCAAGTCGCTTGTGATCCCTGTCTTACTCTATAGTTGTGAGACAAGGACACTAAATAGCAACTTGAAGAGGCAAATCGATGCCTCTGGTAATAAGTATCTTCGCAGAATCATGGGGTATCGCTGGGATGATTACGTGTCAAATCAGCGATTGCACCGTGAGACTGAATCGAGGCCTATTACCTGCATGGTCCGTCAGCGCCAACTTCGGCTATATGGGCATGTGGCACACTACCCTGAAACCGATCCTTCCCATCGGGTTGTATCTGTAAGAGACAATCCGGCATGGAGGAGGCCAAGGGGGTGCCCACAAGGCTGGTGGCTGGGGCAAGTTGATGTTTCCTGTCGAGAGTTGCTTGGTATGGGAAGGGAGCTTGCATGGGGACTCGCGTGTGGTGACCCCCGGGAGTGGCGTCGTAGGGTGGGCGAGGTGACGTGCCCCCCAGCGTATGCCCCCAATGATGATTGATGAATGCCTAACATTACCAATTGAGGTCAGAGATGATACAGTAATCAAAATATGTATTGTAGTATATTTTAGCTACCATGAAAAATATTTTGCTTCCTGCGCTCCCCATAGACCTGGTAACACTGGGCAGGGGATGGTCTGTCTCGTCTCTGATTGGCCGGCGGACGCAGGCAGGAGGCTGTCTTGCCGCTCATCCCAGAAATTATTAATTATAATGTTGTTGGTCTCTCTTCATCTTTCCTTTATTGAATATGTGAGGACACTATCGTGTTCAAGAGAAGTTTTTCTATCAAGTGGTACAATAATTTATGTTTACACTAGTTTGATAGTTCTAATAAAAACGCGGGATAGAAAAAAATGTGGTAGCCTATAAACATATGTAGCCCCAACTTTGAGTTCTTTCAGCTCGTTTAATCTCGTTTATTTCATTAGATTAGATTTTGTTTTTTTAAACAGTTGTAATCCACTATCATTCTAGTGTCCCATGAAGAGGTAAAAAAGTAATCATTAAGTGAATTAAGTGAGCTACAGTGAAAAGAAGTGAGACATGTAGTCTGAGGACAGCCACTTTCTTGGATGAGTGGCAAGAAAGCCTCCTGCCTGCGGCCGCCGGCCAATCAGAGATGAGACAGACCATCGCCCGCCCAGTGTTACCAGGTACGCGGGGAGCGCAGGAAGCAAAATATTTTTCACAGTAGCTGAAATAGGCTACAGTAAACCCTCTATAATTCGATCTAATTGGGGGGGAGTCCATGGTCGAATTAGCCAAGTTTGAATTATCCGATGGTTACCTCTAGCACCCCCACACAATAAGAACTCACTCAAACATGCCAAAACAGCACAGATTGTATTACTTGTACTCACCTAAACTTGGCTAATACTGAATTCTAGAAATGCAGGACTACTGTACACTGAGCACTCAGGCGTCACTGATAGGCGTCACTTCAGGCAAAGGCTGCGTTCAGTAAAGCAACGCGCACAGGTGCACACGGAGGCGCACGGTGACGTCAGTATACAGTATGCCTAGTGCAAGCTACCCCCGCACTACAGCCAAGCTGGGAGGTGGATTGCTACTAAGTTGCCAGCTCGTGCCACAATAAGGGTATGTAAACAAAGGGAAAAGAAAGCTTCTGCTCTTCGCCCTCCTCTTCTTGCCTTCTTAATATTTCATTTCCTGCTGCTATAACTTCTGCTGCATCAAATACAGGGTCATCAGCAAGTTATTCTTCAACAATAAGAATAGTCACAGAGATGAATTTCGGCAGCTGCTATCTTGGTAGCAATGTAAATTGTGAAGTGTTCAGTATCATTCTTTAGGGAGAATGAGGGAGGGGTGGGATGACCGCTACTGAACGCAGCTCTGGCAGGTAGGAGATTTGTAAGGTAAGGTCTTCAGTGCTTGAGGTGCTTAATGTGTTGGAGGCGATGTGGACGCTGGCTGACGAAGTGGATGGCATAGAGGAGATGGAAGATGCTGCAGAAAACTCTGAAAATTCGAACTTCAGTTCTGATTATGGAAAGTTGGAAAGTTGCTGAAAACTTTGAACTTGGCCTGAAACAGGTCGAATTATCCGAAGTTCGAATCATACGGGTTCGAATTAGAGAGGGTTTACTGTATAGTGTTGTATTTTAGTATAATAATTTTATTTTTCATGAGTGTTTTTACTATAGGACGAGATTATCAAGTTTGAGAAATTAAATATGCCTAGTGATGATTATATACAGTTGGCCTTTCTAATGACAGGTCCCATGTGATATAACCAACATCTGAGAACATTCTTAAGAGTCGAGAGTTTACGCTGCATTGTAATGAAGTGTTAAACAAAGATTATTTGTACATAACAGCGAAAGTAGCTAGTCTACATAAATTTCCAGAATGTATCAATAAAACTAACACTAAAATCTGACTTAAGTGATACACAGGCCACCAACATCAATACTAAATAAGCCACGTCCTCCCAGTGTCCCATAGCACCTGTAAGCATTGCGAGAGCTGTTGATTTCCTTGTGTATGATCAGCTCAAAGGCCAAGTTTGGATCTTCTTTGATGTCATCCTCAGCAAGTGGAGTAATGATAAAAGGACCCTCAACAAAGATGAAAGCCCGGCTGGCATAGTCACTCCAATTGACATTGTTCACCTGTAGAAGGAAGAGGATGCAAGGAGAAAGAAAAGACCTGAAAATATGAGTCTAATTGTAGAAAGTTATGCTACAAGCACATATTAATTTGAGGTCTTACCTATACAAAACCCATCGTCTATCTCATCCCGACACAATACCCCAACTAGTCAACTAACTAGGATACTTATCGGTGGATAGTAGGGTTAGAATTGGCTGTAGGCTTGATTAATACTGCAATGTCTTGTTATCCGAAGTGGTCAGCGTGATCGCAACTGCAGGTGCAGGGCGGAGGCGTTATTGTGGTAACGGCGTCAGGCGGTTATCACACCAACAGACGCGAAGGTATAATCAGTGTGTCGTATTTAACACGTCCTTTGATTTTACACTTATATGTACAAAATTAACGTATGTACAAATCTCTTCATTATAATCAGAGAAGCGCAGTGAAAAGGTGTTATTAACGGGAGGGTCTGGAGTGAACTTATATATATAAGCACGTATATTTAATAAGAGATGTTACTCCCGCGAGGGTCTGGAAGTGTACTAACTTCTCCGGTGGGCGGCGAATCCCCCGCTACCAATACCTAGCCACGTGTATAATTCCCAGTGGCTAGAATAATCACAGCAGCGGCCACCACAAATACACGTGTCACCTCTTTGTGGGCGACGGGTGGACCGCCACAATTGGTGTTAATTTATTTAAGGTCCAATGCTTAATAACCACTGGGAATGTTAATTTATATTATCCCAGTACTTATCATTTACTTAAATTACCTTAATCAATACCCATTACCATTATAATTATATATATATACATCCCTACGCTCCCCCTTTGATGAGCAGTCAATACCTCCCTCACAAGGGGGGGGGAAACAAAACCACCACTCTACCAATTATTGAGTGGGTGGTTGGTGGATAATTTCCACACTAATCAATATGATAGTCTAATCACATAACACCACAGGTTCGTTTATGTGCTCAAAGAACCCTTCACTGACAGAGGCATGATTTCTTGGCCTAAATGTTTGGTTATCTTATTACTTGAAAAACGAATTATACCAAACAAACTTCATTCTTTAATGTATTACACAAAGGGACTCCCAACTATAATTTACCGCGTTGGAGTTCACAGTTGCAGAGCTCAAATTTTTGTTTTAACTGACATCATTATGATCTAGGATTGACAAACAAATTTCAACTGGACATAATACAACAAAGTGAAGTGCTATTCGCAGGTGACCAATACCCTATAAGACCCACAGTGCAGTGAACCAATGCTATGAAAAGCAGGGTTGTTGATTGCTTTATATTAAACAAAACAAAAAATATATATATACAGGGAGGTCCCGTTATACGAGCATTCAGTATACGAGAATCCGATGATACGAGATGTGTAAATTAGGGTCTATTTTCAATATAAGAGATCGAAAATCCAATGATACGACATTCAAACTGGGGTGAGTAAAATTATCAAGTTCAAAATGCATGCCCTACCACTCCCGGGCTGGACAAAGGGGGATTCGGTTGACCCCAGTGAGGTCACCCCTAGCAAGCCGTGACCTGAAGGATAATTAAGCATACTGGCGCGGCCTGACATTTAGGGGTAATTAGTCAGGTGTGCGGCTCCAACCTTGGGACTGCAGTCAGGTCACCCCTAGCAAGGCGTGATCTGAAGGGTAATTAAGCATATGACGCGGCCTGACCCTTAGAGGTAATTAGCCAGGTGTGCTGCCCCAATCTTGGGACCTCTACACTACCCTCTCTTGTATCACGCGGGGTCCCATACAGTACAACGTCTTTTTTGCTTGTTATGCATGTTTTATGTTTAATTAATGTGCAGTTATGTTATTTTGTGTGCTATTTTCTCTTTCAGAATGCTTTTTCTACAGAATAGGTAGTACAGTGTGGGTAATATAGACGCTGTGTGTTTGTTGTGTTTGCTATAGTTTATTTTAGCTTGAAAAACATGTCTTTTTTTTTCTTTTCTTTTTAATTGACCAGGTTTCTAGGTACACCTGGAACCAAACCTATATTTTACTATTAGTTATGTGTTTCGTTATACGAGATTTCACTTTACGAGTATGCCAGGTGGAACCTAACTGCTCGTATCTTCGGGACCTCCCTGTATATACAGGGAAGTCCCGTTATACGAGCATTCGGTATACGAGAAATCAATGATACGAGCTGAGTAAATTAGGGTCTATTTTCAATATACGAGATCGAAAATCCAATGCTACGACATTCAAACATTGTTTGTTGTGTTTGGTATAGTTTTGTAGCGGTCTCAAGGTTGGGGCCGCACACCTGGCTAATTATCCCTAAAGGTCAGGCCGCACACCTGGCTAATTACCCTTCAGGTCACGCCTTGATTGGGGTGACCTGACTGGGGTCAACCAAAATCCCCCTTTGTCCAGCCTGGGAGTCCTGTATTCAGTCAGTTACCTACCTACCACGACAGTGACAGGAACACAGGGAGAGGAGGAGTGGTGTTCCTCTCACTGTAGTGGTTGGTAGGTAACTGACTGAATACAGGACTCCCCGGCTGGACAAAGGGGGATTTTGGTTGACCCCAGTCAGGCCACCTCAAGCAAGGCGTGACCTGAAGGGTAATTAGCCAGGTGTGCAGCCTGACCTTTAAGGGTAATTTGCCAGGTGTGCGGCCCCAACCTTGGGACCCCTAGTTTATTTTAGCTTGAAAAACATGTTTTTGACGGGGTCCTGGAACCAAACCTATATTTTACCATTAGTTATGTATTTCGCTATACGAGATTTCGCTTTACAAGTATGCCAGGTGGAACCTAACTGCTCGTATCTTCGGGACTTCCCTGTATATATATTTTTTTTTAAATTATCTTTTTTTTTTTATTTAAATCAGATTTTCTTTTTTTTAATAATATATATATATATATATATATATATATAATATATATATATATAATATATATATATATATATATATATATATATATATATATATATATATATATATACACCTTTATATTGTCTATACAATACAATAATTTAAATTTAACCCTTACTTTTTACTTCCCCGTGCACACCAGCCGGGCTAATTTGTTCTAAATCGTCTCTTTTCAGCGACAATTTGTAAAATAACTACTGAAGCTATAAAGAAGCAAATTAATCGTCGTTTAGCTTCATCTTTCTACTACGTTATGCAAGTATAAATAACTTTCTAGGTACTCTGAATAGCTCACAGTGAGGTGATGAAGTAAAGTATTTTTCGCATCTCACGAGGCTTTCTGAGCTGATCGCCGTTTGAACGTTTGTGTACGGTCAAGGCTTTGACTTCTCTTTCTAGCCATACACATTGTATTGATTCTAGTAACTGTTCATTGTATTATCATTATCACTATTATCATCATTATTATTACTAGTAGTAGAAGTACACACAAACCTCGATTTCCCGTACTAATAGGGGGGGAGCACTGGTCCGGGAACCGCAAAAGTCCGGGAATCGCAAGTATACAAAAAAAAAAAAAAAAAAAAAAAAAAAAGTCCGATGCCATTACCCACCCCCCGACGTTTATCCTACTCTAGTATTTACTGTCAATATCGGGCAACCGACAATATCAACTACCCCGCCGCGGACTTTTACGTCCGCTGAGCATGCAGCCACCTGGCGGGAGGCAGCAGAAAGTGTTCAATAGTCTCAAGAGACGTTCCTGCACCAGGGGCAGTGGGGGTCAGGGGACTAACGGAGGCTGTGCAGGTGAACCGTGAGTGTCGTGTGCCCAAATGTAAACAATACGACCGCTGAGCATGCTGCCACCTGGCAGGAGGCAGCAGAAAGTGTTCAATAGTCTCAAGAGACGTTCCTGCACCAGGGGCAGTGGGGGTCAGGGGACTAACGGAGGCTGTGCAGGTGAACCGTGAGTGTCGTGTGCCCAAATGTAAACAATACGACCGCTGAGCATGCTGCCACCTGGCGGGAGGCAGCAGAAAGTGTTCAATAGTCCCAGAAATGTTCTTGCACCAGGGGCAGTGGGAGTCAGGTGACTGACGGAGGCTGTGCAGGTGAACCGTGAATGTTGTGTGCCCAAATGTAAACAATACGACCGCTGAGCATGCTGCCACCTGGCGGGAGGCACGGACACTGACCAGGGGTGACAGGAGACGCTCGGACTGCCGGACAACTTGGTCAATTTACGAATAGGACCAGGCATTTCCATGTAAAAAATAAAAAAATAAAAAAAAAAAATAAAAAAAAAAAAAAATGTCCTAGACTGACATATCCCGGGACCTCGGATTTTGTCCGGCAAATCCGATATCCGGGAAATCGAGGTCCGGGAAATCGAGTTTTGTGTGTAGTAGTAGATTATGTAGTAGTAGTAGTAGTAGTAGTGGTGGTGATAGTTGTAGTAATAGTAGTAGCCTAGTAATTGTTGCTGTATATAATACACTATGATGATTTAGTAACTAATCATTTCATTCATATTCATATCATTCTTATTATCATTATAATAACAACTATTATTATTTTTATTATTATCATTATTATGATTATAAATATTATTATTATTTTCTCTATTATTATTATTATTATTATTATTTTCTCTATTATTATTATTATTTTATTTATTATTATTATTATTTTATTTATTATTATTATTATGATTATTCATTTTTTTCTTATCACTATTACTATCATTATCATATGTTAATTACGTAATTATTTTAAGTAGTGGTAGTAATAGTTGTAGTAGTAGTTATAGCTGGAGACGTGAATATTTTGTTGTCCCCATTTTCCTTATCGTCTTATCTCGCCATTTACCCATCTTCCCCTTTCACATATATCACTCATCACCAATCTTTCCTTCCTTTCCTTCCACTCTGTTTATCAATTTTCTTTTTCCTCTCGCTTCCCCTATTCAATGCTTTTAGAGGCGTAGAAATTAGACGTCGCTTAGACAGTGGCGACTGCTCAGTATAAGGGGAGGCGGTAACGGAGTGGTTATATTATAGCGTCTCCGACTGGCGTTCTCTGTGACCAGAGTTCGATCCCCGAAGAAAACCAAAACCTATCTGCACCGTCGAGTGGCCTAAGAACACCCACATGCCCTGCCCATCAACTCTACCTTCGATTGCGAGTGCATCGGAGGACACAGGGGGGAGGCATGAGCCTCTAATCACAGGCGTCACTATAAGAATCCTGCCTTCGCCACCACGGGCGAGGACCAACCATCAGAGCCCTCAAGTGAACCTCCAGAGCTTACCATGCGAGCCCTGGGTCACCACCGCCTACAGGCGCTTTAGGCACAAATGTAAAATAAAAAAAATAAAAAAATATATAAATAAAAAAATAGGCTGACGGAAGACGACATTCTGCGTCTATATATATTGGCTCCTCATGACAAACTGAGGCATATCGTGTGGGGTATACACTACCCTCCCGAGTTTCGCGCTTGCTTTCTTCCGGAGGCATAGCGCGAAACTCGCGGATCGCGAAACTCGAGTATTATAAACCCTGTAAAAATGCTTATTTAGTCAGTTTTTTTTTTTTTTTTTTTTTTTTTTTTTTTTTTTTTTTTTTTTTTTTTTTTTTTTTGGTGTGTGTGCCTACAGCGCCGTTAGGCAGTGACCTCCAGGGGTGGGATGGTAGGCCCTGGAGGTTAACTTGAGGGCTGTGTACCTACCGTATTTTACAGCTTATGACTCACTTTTTCCCCAAAAAAATATCCTGAAAATGCCCCAAGCCCCTGTTCACCCAGCAGTGAATGGGTACTGGGGGTTAGCCTAGGGTTTGTGACCCGCTTCCCGGGGTGGTGGCTTCGGCCAACACTACGTAGAGAAGAGGAAGGAGGAGAGGAGATTGAGATTGAGCTTAAGTTGGGAGTCACCCAGCGGATGCTGTTTTGGTCTGAGTGAGTGAGCTTGACACATATCTTGTCAGCTGATGGTTGTGTGACAGTGTTATACGACAATAGCACTGTCACAATGCCTTCCTCTCTTCTCTCCTGTCTCCTCCAGTACCTCCAGAAACCACAGTACCACACACGTCATGGTTAATCACTTATAAAGGAGTATTTTGTGGTAAATAGTAAGGTAAGGTGCTACTTATTTCGAGGTGTTACCTATCTTATGCGACACGGGCTGTTCCTGTAGAGAAAAACACAAACAAATGGAAAAAACAAAGCAAAACTACATACAGCTATACTAAGCCTATTATTATACTATACTAAGCAGGAAGGAAGGAAGATGTGTCCCGTACGTCTCTTATGGGAGGCGGTAGCAGAGTGGGTAGCATCAAGATATATGTCAAGCTCGAGCATGAGCTTGACAGACGACCTACAAAGTGATACTAAGCAGAAAAGGTCACAAGAAGAAGAAGTCTCCGAGTGGCGTTCTCGGTGATCCGAGTTCGATCCTTGATGATGGCTGTAAAATCCACTTAAAATCTTTCTCTGCACTGTTGAGTGGTCTAAGAACACCCACATGCTGCCCATTAGCTCTACCTTCGATTGCGAGTGCATCGGAGGATACAGGGGGCGGCATAAGCCTCTAATCACAGGCGTCACTATAGAAATTCTGTCTGCGCCACCACGGGTGAGGGCCAACCATCACAGCCCTCAAGTTAATCTCCAGGGCCTATCATCCCACTCCTGGAGGTCACTGCCTAACGGCGCTGTAGGCACACACACACACACACACACACACACACACACACACACACACACACACACACACACACACACACACACACACCACACACACACACAAAAAAAAAAAAAAAAAAAAAAAAGCGAAACTCGGGGATATAATGCGCGAAAGTCGGGATGATAAGAATTTAGGACTCTGCGCGAAACTCGAGGATCGCGAAACTCGCATAGCGTGAAACTCGGGAGGGTAGTGTATGGTATCCTTACATTGCTGGAGGGCACTGTAGAGGTCAAAATCAGGCAAAAATTAATAAGGCGTAGCACTTCCATGTCGCGAAAAGATAATACCCTCTCATCACGACAGTTTTCGGG
Source organism: Chionoecetes opilio (assembly GCA_016584305.1). Lineage (NCBI taxonomy): Eukaryota > Metazoa > Arthropoda > Malacostraca > Decapoda > Majidae > Chionoecetes > Chionoecetes opilio. The sequence continues at coordinate 69,120 of JACEEZ010007358.1, read as the reverse complement.
TCGGCCGAAGACTGCACTATGAGGCACGTGTCGGGACGAGTAATACCACATATTTTAACATAGACACCATGTGTGCGGTGGAATTTACTCCCATATAGTGTAATATATATCTACACAACAAGAGGTTGCGCTGTAGGGACAAAATTGGGCCAAAATCTTAATGACGTACTGGTATGTCACCCGCCTTCCTCGCCCACCCTACTATGGATGTATGAGTACGTCATCCGCCGTGTAAGGGTTAAAATACATGTTGGAGTATTTTTGCATCATATTACATCATGTTATCTAACCGTTTTTTTTGTTTTTTATGTTGGAGCCTGTAGCACCTTAGGCTATCATCTTCCTTCCTTAGGATTTATCTTAATTCCTTGAGGGCTCAGGTGGTTGGCAGTGCATTTTCTGGAGGGCTGTGATGGTTGTCTAAGGCCATTTGAACACTAATGATCTGCCTACCGAGCCTTGAAGAAGCTCCATTCCAAGTCTCCATCTCCGGCGAGTGCTATCCGAGCAGCAGATGGGCGCCTCGTGTCGGACATGGATGGGCAGATGGCTCGTTGGGCTGAGTACTTTGGGCAGTTGTTCACGGTGGACCCTCCAATTGAGCAGCTTCACACCACTGGATTACGGGCAGTGGATACTGATCCTCCCATTGACATAACCGCACCCTCTCTTGATGAAGTCAGAAAGGCTGTAGCAAAGTGTAGGGGTGGAAAGGCAGCTGGTGTTTGTAATATCAGTGCAGAGCACCTCAAAGCTGGGGATGAGGCCATGATCCGCGGGCTTAATGCTGTCCTGACTGCCGTGGAGCAATCAGGTACCATTCTTCCTGACTGGAAAAGGGGGCTGGTCGTCCCTATCTGGAAAGGGACAGGGAAGCATCACGACTGCAACAATTACTGCAGTATTACACTGCTCCGCATACCAGGCATGGTGCTTGCCCATATATTGCTGACATGATGGTTGTTGTGGAAATTATCCACCAACCACCCTCTCATAATTGGTAGAGTGGTGGTTTGTTTCCCCCCCCCCCCCCTAGTGAGTAGTGAGGGAGTTATTGTCTGCTCATCATAGGGGTGCATATAGGGATGTATATATATAATTATAATGGTAATGGGTAATAATTAAGGTAATTTAAGTAAATGGTAAATACTGGGATGGATAATTGAACATTCCCAGTAATATTAAGCATTTGCACCATAAATAATTAGCACCTTGATTTGAAGCGTGGTCAATGGCCATTGGCTGCCGCCCAATAGATACTAGCCACTGAGATTTAGTACACGTGGCATGGTGGCGGTCTTTCACCGCCGCCCACAGGGAGAGATCAGTACACTTCCAGCCCTCACGGGATTAACATCTTTTCTCTGATTATTGATGGAGATTTGTACATATAAGTGACAAAACAATAGGACGTGTTAAAATTCAACACAAGTGATTATAGCCGCGCGTCATGGATAACTTGGTGTGAAAACCCGCCTGACGCCTCCAGCTTTCCGCCCTCGGCTATCAAGTCTCTTGTCACGGGCGGCCTGATCACGCGCTGACCACTTCAGATCACAAGAAGAGGCAGTATTGATAAAAGCCTACAGCGATTCAACCCACTATCCACCGATAAGTATCCTAGTTGGTTGATTAGCTGGGGTATTGTGTCGGGATGAGATAGAACATGGGTTTTGATTAGGTAAGACTCACATTAAATATATGTATGTGACATAAATTCCCACAGTTGTGATGGTTGGTCCTTGCCCGTGGTGGCGCAGGCTGGATTTTTATAGTAACACCTGTGATGGTTTGATTTGAGGCTTATGCTGCCCCCTGGTGCCCTCCGCCGCACTTTCAATCGCAATCGAAGGTGAGGTTGCTGGGCAGCATGTGGGTATCTTCGGCCACTCGATGATGGAAGAAACAGTTGCTCCTGGCGGGACTTGAACTCGGGACCTTGTGGTCAACACTACCAGGTTCTAATCATCCAGCTACTGCATTAAAGATGGCCGAAAGAGTTGCCCCCGGCGAGACTGGAACTCGCGAGCTCGAGCTCATCACTCCTTACGCTAACCACTCGGCCACTACCTTCCCCGCTTATATATTTGACCCTGCTGACCCGTGTTCTACCATCACTCTCTCTAACCTGATCATATCACAGTTTAGGACAGGTTCTGACTGTGCCAGTGTAATAGTACTTTGAACGATACATGTTTTCCATGTTTTACCGGCGTTGCCCAGGGTTGGGTGTCGGGGCAGTCGTCACGAGTCGCTGGGCCGCAGCGCCACCGGCTTATCGCATTAAGCTGTTGCTCTCGCTACCAGTTCTTGCATACTTACCTCCACCAGTAAACGGCCAATTGTTACAACAGTTATCATTATTTGGCACCCCCATTGTCAAGAAAAAATATGGTTTTATGCATTACTTTGCTACTGTCTTCATTTGGCACCCAAAAAGAAAATTCAGAAGGAAATGCTTCAATATATTGTATTTTGCTCAGAAATTAGACAATCAGCTAGGATGATGTGCTTTCTCGATTATTTTTTTCTTCCATATTGTTGTTCTGTAAAATTTATATTTTTATTTAAATCAATGATTAAAATTAAATTATTTTATTTATATCTTGATTTTTTATTTAAATCAACTTGAATCATATCCTACAACCCTGAACAATTAAAAATTGAGATCTCACCTTAGTTGGCTGTGGGCCCCAGCCAAGGCCCCGTGCCAACTTCCCAAAGAACTGTGACATTTTGTCTTGCAAGCTGCCTTCGCATATCACCTCATCATCAGCCAGAAGCTGCAAGAGATGTTGGGTTAGATGTGGGCAACAAGACTAGGACAACTCTGTATTCCCAACAATTCATCAGCAAACCCAACTTGAAAGATCATCAATGCAGCTGCTACATGACTTTATGGTGTCCTTTATACAAGAAAATAGTCAGAATATTCCTATGACACTGTAAAATACGGCAAAATATGTGAAAGGTTAGTCATACAGCAAGCTAAGTCCAGTGTACTTAATTGCCAACCAGCATGGATGGGGTAAATTTCAATATGCTTTTCCATCAATTTTGCAAAAAGGTGTACAATGTGAAAAATATTGTACATTTCATACCAATGATATTTAATGCATTCCATCATAACTAAGCAAGAAAATAATAACCAAGAAGCATTTTGAAATAATCTAACAGAAGCTTATGTAGGAAACAGTGGCGGCTCGTGGCATAGGGCTGCAGAGCTCCAGCACCCCCAGACGTACTCACTGCCTGGTGTATAATTCCTTTTGAGACAGCAGAATTGATACACTACTAAGAAATATATCATAATAAAAAGTCATTATATGTTATTTAATTATTTTCAATACGTTACTAAATAGATTTTCATTAAAACCACACCAAAATTTAAGTTACTTTCATATTTGCTGTACGATTCATGTCTGCGCCGCCGCCGCGCTACTTGTGAACAAAATGGGCTGCAGTCGAGGCCAGCTAAATCAGCTGCTCAGTCCTCCCGTGTGGACCAAGGAGGTTATATAGGAGGAGGCGGCATGTTGCCTCTAACGTGAAGCCCTATATACCCTTTAACTATACCTAGGCAGTCATATTTTTAATCTATTTGTGTGCATCACTTAGATAGAAAGCCTGAAAGTGCAATGAGTCGACGCTTGAAATAGCAATGTTTAGAGTCAATCTCCCCGCATTGGGGCGGGGCGAGCGGCTTCATCCGATAACACAGGGAATGCGCGGCATGCTGCCTCCTCCTATATAACCTCCATGGTCCGTCCAAAATCCGTGAACATCAACTACAACTCATACCCGAGGTAGGTCAAATTTGTGTATCCTACTGTTGTGTTAAGCTTGCAGTCCCTCCATTTTATTTTATCATGAGCCGCCACTGGTAGGAAGACATGTTATAAACAAATTACTACATTGGTGATGGACAACCATGTTATTATGTGAGTCCAACGGTTTGAGAGTAAAGGATGACAAAATAATACTGTAGTGATGATCATAAGGGTAGGCAGTGGTGCTCATATTCACCAGAATTAAGAAAACAGTAAGAATTACCAAGGGAATTACTATTGCAAGTGGGACCCGCAATAATGTCAATCGCATGCCAACTACTGGACTGGATATCACAGGTGGCCATAAGCAGTTTATCAATGGAGGATGAATAATTTACAAACCCAGGTGATATGTTCAATTTCATATGCACTACAGGTATTAGGTTTAATTTTTCAAATAAATAACCAAGAGGAGAGATTCTTACTGGCAGGAATAAATCAATGTCCAAACAGATAACAAGCTTCCTCACATGTTAGTCCATAAGTGCATCACCACTACAACTGACCACTTCTGTGTAGTACTAACAGACTAGTCATACGAGTAGAATAATACATATCAGTACACCCAAACTCTGCATTAGGCCATACAACATGTTTACATTATACATACAACATATGCCTTACAGAGTAAGCTACAGTAAGCATCATGGCCTGTACTACCTCCCTACACCCACACTCTAATGACTGACCTCCTTGTGAGCTTCCAGGGCGTCCTCGAGCGTGTCCATAATATACGTGTAGTCCTGTCCTGCTTATAACAAGATACTGTTAGCTACACTTCCTCTCCATGACATGTTTGAATTGTGATTAACTGGACTGTAATCTAGAATAGCCTAATAACACTGATGGACAACAGTTCCACCAGTTTATGGCCACAGTTACTCGCTGCATTTCAATTGGTTGTTGAGCGACAATTATATAAAAAAAAACAATAGGAACTCACATAAAGGACATAAAAAAGGTAAATATATATTTGATCAACCCTGCCTTATTTTGTTTACTACCTTATGGAGGACTACTATTTCTGCTTCAGCATGTAATGGAGATATTACCAATTTCCGGAAAAAACAAAAATATATGCTTACTTTCACAGGAAACCAGTGAAAAGTGCTTGTTTACATTGAGTGTGTGAGGTGTGCCACTATGGCTGGCTGGCAACCAGCTGGGAGCGGGCCGGATAATGCCTTGCACGATTTCTCGCTAATTCAACCTAATTAACGTAGCAAAATCTAACTTGAACCTAACCTAAGCTAACCAACATAAACCTTACCATAACCTGATTGAAACTTAACCTAGCCATTATTATAAGAATTTAAGATAATAAGGAAGCTACAAGAGGATGGGAGACCTACACGTGGTAGTTCCTGTTACTTAACACTAACTACATCCACCTTTCATCCCCATCCATAACACTGTTTAGTCTCCTTTCAAAACTTTCTATTGACTCTGCAGAGTCTGCACTAACTACCTGACTGAGCCCATTCCAATAATTTTCCTCCCTATTTGTGAACCAGTTTCTCCCTACATATTTCTTTTTTAAATACATGTTTTTTCCAGCTTGAATCCATTACTTCTCGTTCTATCCTGCTAATTACTAACCGTTAGAACCTTTCCTACATCTATTTAATTATATCCCTTTAGCCACTTCAGTATACGTACTTCGATCAGGTCACCTCTTACTTTAAGCCTCTCTGATGAGTGTAAATGTAATAGCTTCTCCTCTAATAAATAAAGTTGCGCAGCCCTGTATCATTTAGGTCATTCTCTGCACTGACTCTTTCAATCCTATATCCATCCTATAATTCGGTGACCAAACCTGCACTGCATAGTCGAGATGAGGTCTGACTATGTTATAGTTAAGACAGCCTAGAACCACTTGGCCAAGTGGGCTACTCCTGTTGGCAAAGCGGTGCGACTGTTTGCGACTGTGAGCGAATCATCTTCTAGGCAGGTGGGTTCGAACTAGGGTTTCCTGTTTTGGGGGTTTCTTAGCATCCCAGGATTCCGGGACAAACCAGCATATTTCCCGGAATCCCGGGATTTCCCGCATCAGGTAACATTTGTACTAACTAATGCTGTGCGAAGTGCGAACCCCACATACTTCATTAGTGTAGTATCTTTATATTATTTGAAATGCAATTGAATTGATAAATATTATGAAAAAATTATAAGATAATAACATAAAATATGTGCAAATCTGAGCTACAGAACAACAATAAGAATCCCGGGATTTGAACCAATTTCCCGGGAAAAAAAACATAACCACTTACGCCCGGGATCACGGGATCCCGAGAAGGAAACCCTAGTTCGAACCCCACCACAGCTATTTCCAACTAAAATAAATAAATATATTTTTTTTTTGCAAAAAAAAAAAACATCTGGCACCTGACTACCCACTCATTTAATTTATCTAGGTCTCCCTGCAACATGTTTACATCAGACTGTGATCTAATAATCCTACCTACCTTTAGTATCATCAGCTTGCTGATATCACTGCTAATCCCACTATCTAAGTCGTTGAAGCTGAAGACTGCACAATAGCCACTGTTTGTGGATGCCACCAAGAAAGTGGTTACAAAGTGGCTACCAGATCTATTTGAGCATTTGTGGAGGCGGTGGCCGAGTGGTTAGCGTCTCGAAGTGGTGAACAAGAGGTCACGAGTTTAAGTCCCGCTGGGGCAACCTATTTCTTTCACCATCGAGTGGCCGAAGATACCCACATGCTGCCCAGCAACCTCACCTTCAGCTGTGAGTGCAGCGGAGGGCACCAGGGGGCAGGCAGCATGAGCCTCAAATCCTCACAAGTGTCACCATAAAAATCCAGCCTGTGCCACCCCGGGCGAGGGCCAACCATCACAGCCCTCCAGAATATGCAAGACCAACCACCTCACCCCTCAAGGAAGGCAGAGAAAACCTAAGGAAGGAAGAGAATAGCCTACATGTGCTATAGGCTCCAACGTAAAATAAAAAATAAAATAAAAAATCTCGGCCACACCACAGTGGCCGGCAATAGAAACATATATATTTTCAAATCAGAGCGCGCACATGACACGTTTTACGCCCGAAACACTCACTTCTGGCTGATTAGGTGACTGATTAGAAGCGGCGTAATGGTGACTTTTAGAGAGGTGGTTGACTGTGACACATTAATTACAGAGGAGGAGAAAAGATCAGCTCTCTCTGTGGCTGTCAAAAGAGAGAATATAGTGATAAACATGTCAAGGAGAAATTGTGGACACAAACACACACACACACAAGCTGGCCGCGCCCCGCCCCATAAACACACACACGCCCACCCCAGCTATCACACCCACAACTACCCAGCCCCATACACAAACACAAGCCCACCCCAGCAATTACCCCGCCCCATACACACACATAAGCCCACCCCAGCCATCACACATTCACACCCACCATTACCCCGCCCCATAAACACACACAAGCTCACCCCAGCCATCACACCCACCATTACCCCGCCCCATAAACACACACAAGCTCACCCCAGCCATCACACCCACCATTACCCCGCCCCATAAACACACACAAGCTCACCCCAGCCATCACACCCACCATTACCCTGCCCCATAAACACACACAAGCTCACCCCAGCCGTCACACCCACCATTACCCCGCCCCATAAACACACACAAGCCCACCCCAGCCATCACACCCACCATTACCCCGCCCCATACACACACACAAGCCCACCTCAGCCATCACACCCACCATTACCCCGCCCCATACACACACACAAGCCCACCTCAGCCATCACACCCACCATTACCCCGCCCCATACACACACACAAGCCCACCTCAGCCATCACACCCACCATTACCCCGCCCCATACACACACACAAGCCCACCCCAGCCATCACACCCACCATTACCCTGCCCCATACACACACAAGCCCACTCCAGCCATCACATCCGCCATTACCCCACCCATAGACCACTGTATACCTGGACTGCGCACGGAATATCGGCCTGTTGCACATGGGCCTGAACTTGCCCTGAAGTCGGAGGGCCGCTCGGATTCATATACAGTCAAACCTCGATATAACGGACTAAAGGGGGGAGGAGGAGTCCGTTATAGCCGATTGTCCGTTATAGCGAGGGTATTTTCCCAAAGGGGGGAAAATATATGAAAAAACCGGAAAAATTGTGAAATAAATGAGAAATAATTACAAACACAACCAGACTGTGTAGCTATGTTGGGAGGTAAACAGTGACTGGCACTACATGCTGAATTTGGTCCGCTCCTACACGTGAAATAAATGATAAATAATCACAAACACAACCAGACCGTGTAGCTAGTCAAGCTCAAGCTCTAGTGAAAGGTAAACAAATAACTACGAGCTAGATTCAGCCGTGGCTTCCAAAGGTATTGCTTATTATCATGACTAATGCTCATTATTATGTATATTATATGGTTGTGAACTGCAGTTCTATACACGTGTCACTATTTAGGTCAGTGTAGCACTGCGTGTCGCCTTAGATAAGGGTGATTTAGGGTGTTGAGGTGACAGGGAGACGTAGCAGCGGCCACGCCATAACACTAATAGTCACTATTTTAAACAATACACACCTTCTACCACTAAATCACCAGCAACACAGGCTCCTTCCTTATAATATTATATCTTAATATGTGATACATCAAAACTCCTTAAAACCCAAGCATTCTAAAATAAAATGAGAAAATAATACAATAATGTTGAGTTGACAATTCGAGCGGCGATAAGCGGTCTAATATGAAAGAAAAAAAAGAGAAAAAAAAAAAAAAAAAAAAAAAAAAGCACGCAAATGGAGTCCGTTATATCCGATGTCCGTTACATTGAGGTCCGTTATATCGAGGTTTGATTGTAATATATATATATATATATATATATATATATATATATATATATATATATATATATATATATATATATATATATATATATAATATATATATATATATATATATATATATATATATATATATATATATATATATATATATATATATATATATATATATATTATATACGCATCATATAGACTGGTTTATCAGTATATATGATATACTGTAATCTTTGTAAATGTTTGTTCTATAATATTATCAAACAAAAAACAGTAAAACACGGTAAAGAAATGCCATTACGAGACTGAAGAAATATGCATTCACTTCAACTTGTTACGGCTCTCCCCTGGACTTCCCGTAGCTTTTGGTGGGAAGGAAATAAACGCCAGAATACAGATTGCGTTTTAATCCACGGAGAGACACAGAGCAATGACCAAACGTGGCTAATGCCCACCGTACACTGAAGCGGGCAACAGAGGGCCCGCGGGAGACGCCATTACACTTGAGTTAACAATTAGGTTTTAACCTATTCATTATAAAGTCCTTAATGCTAATCTACACAAATGTGCTAATCACCACCAGCACATCGCTCGGCCACACCTAACTATGACCTCAGTCATTATAATCATCTAATACATACAAAATTAAACTGTAAACTTAATAATAAAATACTAGCAAAAATAATATTAATAATACTGTAATACTAACATAATGCTAATAATAAAACATGAGAAAATTAAGGCATGTTGACCTAAATTGTGGACTTGGTCAGTGCATGAGAAGTCAGCTTGACTCTCTTTAGCCTATCTACATGTACTACTTCTGTAGTATTATGAGTTTGATCAAGAAGTATGAATTTATTTCCATGAACTTTACTTGTGACCAAATAAGGTCCTGAAAATTTAGAACACAACTTATTTTGGCGTTCAGGAGAACGTTTCATAACAAAATCACCTATGGAAATTGCAACCTAATCACAAAAATACTCACTTACTACACACTACTATTATCTAATAACCCTTGTTTTCGTTGTTTGCGTAACACTGCACAAAATATTGTGTTACAACGTGTATTTAAACCACAGTTAACCACTTAAAAACCACTTAAACCACACACAAAATGTACCTCTTACCTCACTGGACAACTGTGACAACTGTACGTAACCTGTACACTGACTTACAACAACACCGACATTTTTATCAAAGAAGGAAGTTTGTGTTTGTGCAACCACTTAACAAATTAATAATGTTACCAAGTGTAATAATATTTATCACTCTTTAACTTGCCCACTAGCGCATCATCTCACGAGTCTGGCAACTGAACACTCGCTCAACGCCTTGGCGAGATATGGTAACTCACTCCTCTTCCTCACAATCTCTGCCACTCACAACAAAATGCTTTAAAGCCCGCGAAAACACTTGATGCCTAACCCAATCACCTGCGAGATTTATGTGACGTATTTCCTCAGCCACTCACAAACACCATAAATCCCTGACGTCACTGAACCGACGAATCACAGAGCAGGTTGCTCTGACGTCACCACCTCCAAGCGCGACACGCTGTGCCTGTCCCGATCACAAAGGATCACACAGGACAGAAAAAACTTGCCAATTTTAACACTTCTTACTGCTTGAAAAAAAACTGGGTACTAGTACTCACTTAGCACAGGTACTTAGCTGGCAATAAAATACTCTTTGTTGCAATGAAATCCTGTAGTGAGAGGTCCTTATGAAGAAGAAAGGAGGACTCCTGTTGTTGATCCCCCAGGGCGTCCCAGATGGCACGCAGCAGAATAAATCCCAGTGGAGGCGCGTAGATAAGTAATCCAAGTGGAGGTGCGTAGATAAGTAATCCACGTGGGGACGCGTAGATAAGTAATCCAGCACTGTCAGCCTAACTACACTGTTTTCCTGTCTTTTCTCACTTGAACTGCAGACGAGCTTAACTTCCAAAAGCAGTTTTTTTTCTTTTTCGAGGCTGTAGACAACTGTAGGTCACACTGCCAACTGTTTCTGTTAGATCTCTCACACTTTAGGCCCTTGAGTCCTTTCGAGAAGTGGAGAACTATGAGGCTGGGAGTCCCTGCGAACTTAGACAACTGAACGCCTGGAATTTTTCCCGCCAATCCGTTTTTTTTTAGTCTTTCACTATTTCTTCCGTTATGGAGCCCACTTCGAAGGCGTAGGCTTCTTCCGAGCTGCCACCAGGTGTTACGGCTCTCCCCTGGACTTCCCGTAGCTTTTGGTGGGAAGGAAATAAACGGCAGAATACAGATTGCGCTTTAATCCACGGAGAGACACAGAGCAATGACCAAACGTGGCTAATGCCCACCGTACACTGAAGCGGGCAACAGAGGGCCCGCGGGAGACGCCATTACACTTGAGTTAACAATTAGGTTTTAACCTATTCATTATAAAGTCCTTAATGCTAATCTACACAAATGTGCTAATCACCACCAGCACAAACTCTTCGCCATTTAAAACTTTGCGAGTCAACTTTTATCATGGAAGGTATCAATAGAAGTGCAATTTTATTAGCTTTCCATTGCTATATTTCGTTATCTGATAAATTAATTAGAACCATGCATAAATTAGCGTTAAATAGATAAATAAAATCATCAATCGGGTAATTTTCCCGATTGATGAGATAAATAGCGTTAACTATTTATTTAGTTAACGCTAATTTATACATGGTGCTAATTCATTTATCAGAAAACGAAATATATAAGTAAATAAATAACATCATCAATCTGGAAAATTACCAGATTGATGATTTTATTTATTTATTTAATGCTAATTTATGCATGGTTCTAATTAATTTATCAGATAACGTAATATAGCAATGGAAAGCTAATAAAATTGCGCTTCTATTGATACCCTTCATGATAAAAGTTGACTCGCAAAGTTTTAAATGGCGAAGAGTTAAGTGAATATTAAGTTCATGCATATTTCTTCATAGTCTCGTAATGGCATTTCGTTAGCGTGTTTTACTGTTTTTTATTTGATAATATTACAGAACAAACATTTACGAAGATTACAGTATATCATATATACTGATAAACCAGTCTATATGATAGTCCATAGACCACTATATCTCTTTGTCGGGCGCCCCGCAGGCCCCTATGCAGCCCCGCAATTCAAAACATTGTCGCGTGTGCAGTCCAGGTATACAGTGGTCTATGTCCAGACCCATTTTTTCTTTGCATAAATATGTTAAATGTACATTCAAAACACCTTATCCACAAAAAATAATTCATTTCCACGCCTTATTTCCGTAAAAACACGACTTCTGTAAAAAGCGCGGGAAAAAGTTTCATCCCTCCAACAGGACCGCGAATATTATTAATGACGTCATTTGAGGTGTTCACCGAGAGAGAGAGAGAGAGAGAGAGAGAGAGAGAGAGAGAGAGAGAGAGAGAGAGAGAGAGAGAGAGAGAGAGAGAGAGAGGAGAGCGAGAGCGAGAGCGAGAGCGAGAGCGAGAGCGAGAGCGAGAGCGAGAGCGAGAGCGAGAGCGAGAGCGAGAGCGAGAGCGAGAGAGAGAGAGGGGGGGGGGGATGCTGGAGTCCTTCAAGAATCTGCTATTATTCTCTCTACTTCATCTCCAACACCCACATCCCCACTTCCAACACCCATCCCCTTCCCCCACCCACATCCCCCAACACCAACACCAACAACTCCGTTCCCACCCACATCTCCACTTCTTCCAATCGGGAAGGGGAATGAAGGGGACTTCCCATCCCCTTCCCCTTCCACCAACATCCACCCACCCCGTTCCCCCACCACTAACTCCCATCCCCTTCCTCCACCACCAAACACCCATCCCCTTCCCCCACCACCAACACCCATCCCCTACCCCCACCACCAACACCCATCAGATTCACCCACCACCAACACCCACCCACTTCCCCCACCACTAACACCCACCCCCTTCCCCCACCACTAACAACCATCCCCTTCCCCCACTACCAACACCCATCCCCTTATCTCACCACCAACATCCATCCCCTTCCCCCACCACCCATCCCATTCCCCCACCACCAACACCCACCCACCTCCCCCACCACTAACAACCATCCCCTTCCTCCACTACCAACACCCATCCCCTTCCCCCACCACCAACACACACCTCTGTTTCCCTACCTTCACCCAAACGCACCAATGTCCGACCGACGCACCAACATTTTTTACACATTTCTCGCCTATTGGTCTGATACGTGTGCAAACTTCTCTGGAAAGGCACAGCTTTCTTGCTGCACCCATTAAAGTAATCGTCCAGACCCAAATTTTTTTTGCCGAATTATGTTGAATGTACATTCAAAACACCTAATCCACCAAAAATAATTGATTTCCAGGCCTTATTTCCGTAAAAACACGACTTTTGTAACAAGCGCGCGAAAAAAAAAATCTTCCCTCCAACAGGGCTATGACTGTTATTGATGACGTCAGAACAGGGACGCCCGCAGACACTCTGTCTGACACCTGTCTGCAAATGTTATGATGAGCGATTGTACTTCGGTGTCAGACAGTGAATCTGTCGCTGTGACATCTAGAGAACGATGCTCAATCTGACACCGAAAGAAATGACGCTGGTCGCGTATACTATGAGGAAAACGAACCTCAGATTGTCATGGAATCCTGTTTAAGCCCAAGTACGAGGTGGATGAACAGGTGTTAGCAGAGCCTGAGGTTCAGCAGGAGGACCTGGCACTTCTCCAAAACATGGATTGGTAAATAAGGTTAAAATGTGTGTGTGGGAATCACAATGAAGGTACTTTCGAGAAAATCCTATGGTTAGTTTTGGAGCTACAGTCAAACGTCATTACTCGGAAACCACATACTAGCATTAACTACAGCATAGAGTTGGAAAATATGCGGGCGGGAAGGCAGAAAGTGTGACAGCCACACCAACACAGGGTCTCTCACCGCAGGGCACGCCCACTCCACAACTGGTTTACTTGGTCTTGTTAAGAGGCAAAGCCTCACAGTCGTGGTGGTCCACCGCTGCTGCCAGTCCTGGCGTCCCTGTCTAACAGGGCCACCTGGACTGGTATAGTGTTGGACTGAGTCAGTCTTACGGGGGGGCGCCGTTTCTCAACACAACTGCTCGCCCCAACACACTATAGGCGTGTATCACCCTACACACGCCACTCCTTTCCGTGTGCAAACTTTTCTCGAAAGGCACAGCTGTCTTGCTGCACCCATAAAGGATGCATGCATGTGGCATATAGCAAAAAAAAATCTATCAGAAACACCCAAATATCTTCAAGTACTATATTTATCTCTGTGTTTACGTGCCTCTCTGATCAGCGCGGGAAGATGAGCCTCCCTGATGGTACGTCACTGAGCCTGAGCCTGAGCATCTGCAAACCTTGAGAGCGTTTTGAAAACTCGGGGAATTTGCAGATTTTTATTGCGGATTATTTAAAAACGGCTGACTGGATACAAAAAGTGACGACGTGTTGTTGATATACTCGTTAATGGCTATGATTTGATTGCATTAAATCAGGAATGATGAAATGGTCTGGACGATTACTTTAAGGATGCATGTGTGTACTATATCGCAAAAAAAATCTATAAGAAACACCCAAAATTCTTCAAGTACTATGTTTATTGCCTAGGTTTACGTGTACACACAACCCTCGTTTTCCCGGACTAATAGGGGGGAGCACTGGTCTGGGAATCGCAAACGTCCGGGAATCGCAACAGTCCGAGGCCATTACCCACCCCCGGACGTTTATCCTACTCTAGTATTTACTGTCCGGCAACCGCCAATATCAACTACCCCGCCGCAGACTTTTACGTCACTTTGTTGTTGTTTTTAGGGCTGCAAGGATCCCATGGGGAACACTTTGAGCCCTGGTGATGTCCTACGATGCTATCACAGGTGCTGTAGTTGACCTGTCTTCCTCAGGAAGGCACAGGTGAGACGGATGACAGCGTGTTACCGAGAGGGGTGGACGCCAGCCGCCACCAGCAGGGTGGGCAGGTCACAGGTGGTGACGTTCAGGGTGAGGAGTTGAGAGCGTAGCACTACACGGTGGGAGTGGAAGCGCGGACACTGCAGCAGAAAGTGTTCAATAGTCTCAGAGACGTTCCTGCACCAGAGGCAGTGGGGGTCAGGGGACTGACGGAGGTTGTGCAGGTGAACCATGAGTGTCTTGTGCCCAAATGTAAACAATACGACCACTGACCATGCTGCCACCTGGGTGGACGCCCGCCACCGCCAGCAGGGTGGGCAGGTCAAAGGTTGAAGGGCAGGTCACAGGTGGTGACGTTCAGGGTGAAGAGTTGAGAGCGTAGCACTACATGGTGGGAGTGGAAGTGCGGACACTGCAGCAGAAAGTGTTCAATAGTCTCAGAGACGTTCCTGCACCAGGGGCAGTGGGGGTCAGGGACTGACGGAGGCGGTGCAGGTGAACCGTGAGTGTCTTGTGCCCAAACGTAAACAATACGACCGCTGAGCATGCTGTCACCTGGCGGGAGGCGCGGACACTGACCAGGGGTGACAGGAGATGCTTGGACCGCCGAACAACTTTGTTGATTTACGGACTGGACCAGGCATTTGTCCGGGACTCTGATATATCCCCGGACCTCGGATTTTGTCTGGCAAATCCGATATCTGGGAAATGGAGGTCCGGGAAAACAAGGGTTGTGTGTATTTCTAGTAGCGCGGGAGGGAGGAAGCGCCTGGGATGACGTCACCAAGCCATGCCGTCGTCTGCCAGTTGCCAGCAGCGTTTTCTAAGCTCGGGGAATTTACAGATTTTGATTGCGGATTATTCAAAAACGGCTGACTGGATGCAAAAAGTGACAACATATTGTTGATACACTCGATAATGGCTATACTCTAACTACATAAAATCAGGAATGATGAAATGGTCTGGACGATTACTTTAAGGTTAGGTTAGGTTTCATTAAAACCTATAAGGTTAGGTTAAGGTTAGGTTTGGTATGTTTTATTCAATCACTTCCCTGTTATCTGAGCCCCTGACTAATTTTTCCAGGCCAAGTTTTAATGCTTTTTTCTGATGGAGATAGTGCTTTTAATGGAAACGGCGACCATAAAATTCGGATTTTTTTTTTTTTTTTTTTAACTATGGGTTTCCGAAAAATAACACTTATCTCCATTAGAATTAGCACCTTTTTTAGGCCAGGAAAAATTAGTCGGTGTCTCTGAAAACGACCACGAAGTCCTCATCCATTATTACCCATAAACCACACTCCCAATTGACTATAACAGTGAGCTGACCTGCCATCTGGTGGCAGTCTGGGAACCTCCCGTCAGCTCCAGGACGTCGGGTCTAGGGGTGTCAGGCTACTTATTTTCCATTATTCCCTACCAAACCAGCTACAATTAAGTATTGTCATGGTCAACATAAGTTTATGCAAAATGAAAATATACGAGTTTTACATTATTTATTCATGGCGTTATAATGAGGATTGTTGGCAAAATAGAAGCATTCGACCACATGTGTCCTACAACATTGTACTATACTATACTGTAGAGGAATGCTTCAAGGCGGGTGTATGGGTAAATATTACCTTCATGCATGCAAAGAGAAGATATTATTTACCCATACACCCGCTTTGAAGCATTCGGTAATAATGGACGAGAGTTTTGCGGTCGTTTTCAGGGACACCGACTATTTTTTCTTGGCCTACAATAGGGGCTTGTTCTAATGGAGATAGTTTTATTTTGCACAAAAAAACAAAAAATTATGAAAAAAATTAAACTTAACCTAACCTTATAGGTTTTAATGAAACCTAACCTAACCTTAAAAGGTTTAAATGAAACTTAACCTAACCTTATAGGTTTAAATGAAACCTAACCTAACCTTAACCACAAAGTACTATATAATACCTTTTTTATTTTTTATTATGGGTTTGCGCAAAATAAAACTATCTACATTAGAACAAGCACCGGTAAATTTTTACGATGGCACCAAACTTCCCTACACAATTGGGAGCATGGTTTTTGTTTACCTTATTGTATTCTAAGAGACCTTTTCTCTTTGAGCTTTCCGTCGCAAATCAATAGTTTCGGAGATATAGAACATTTTAGGTCGGGGGAGGAATATGTCTCCTTGTTTACAAAATGCCTCCCTCTTCCTCTTCTTGTGACCTGCATCGCTTTTGTTAGGGAGGCACACCCGTGGCTACCTTACCTTACCTAACCTAACCGGTAAAACTTTGGAAGAAGTCCTTCACCCCTATCTTTTTCTTCTTCCCCCTATAGCCAACAAGCCTGGGGAACTGGCGGGAATACAGGGTTTTTGGGTGGGGGAGGTGATAATAGAATAGTGATAATAGAAATGGAAGTGATTTATGGCTCCCAAAAAAATCATCAAAGTCACTATATGTAAAAATCTAACCTAACCTAACCTTAACCAAAAAGTATACCTAACCTAACCTAACCTTAACCACAAAGTATAACTAACCGAACCTTAACCACAAAGTATACCTAACCTAACCTAACCTAACCTTAACCACAAAGTATACCTAACCTAACCTAACCTTAACCACGAAGTATACCTAACCTAACCTAACCTTAACCACAAAGTATACCTAACCTAACCTTAACCACAAAGTATACCTAACCTAACCTTAACCACAAAGTATACCTAACCTAACCTAACCTAACTTAACTGGACTTAGAATTTTTTGAGGCACCTCATATTTCATAGCGGCCGTGTGGGTTAACCAAGGCTGAGCGCACGCTGGAACCTTTACAGATGTTCACGAAGTACAATAAGCATACAATACAGTGCGGTAGTTCATTTCAGTCAAAGCCGGAAGGATGAGTTCCAAAGTATTTCCCCCATGACAACACTCAATTGTAGCTGGTTTGGCAGGGAATAATGGAAAATAAGTCTAGTCTGACACCCCTAGACCCGACGTCCTGGAGCTGACGGGAGGTTCCCAGACGGCCACCAGATGTCAGATCAGCTCACTCTTATAGTCAATTGTGTAGGGAATTTGTCAGTGCAAAATAATACCCCGCTGAATACTACACACGTACCCAGGGTATACCTTGATGCGCTGATCCCAGGTTCGAGTACTGCGTGCCCGAGATTAGCTTATATGTAGGTATGTGCATATTCTCCGATTTCACGCTTGACAACTTTGTCAACATTTCAGCTCAGCCCCGTTTTCTTTTCATCGAAATTGGCAAAATTTAGCGCAAAAGTTGTGTTGTGAACCCCCTAAGAAATCAGTTTTTTGTGTGTTTTCCTGTGATTGCCGAGCTTACACATGATTTGATGACGTAGTACACACATTGACCCCTCAACTCGTTGCAGAAACAATTCTCGAAAATTCTCGGAACATTTCTGAAATCACGTACATTCCGCGGAAATGGAGATGTGTTTCGTGACAGGTCGCCAAAACGCTCGTCAATTTTGCTGAAGGCCAGTGAAATTAATCTTGAAACTAATCAAATAAGTTTCTTTAGTTATTTGTCCGTCTATATGTCGAATTTGATAAGTTTTTTATCGAGTAGCAACAATTTTATCAGGCTATCTGTAATCGATGTCAATGCACTGTTTTTCATTTCGTTGTTCGTTCGTTCTGTTTGTTTGTTTGGTAATTATGGAGGAGAGTTTCACGTTCGTTTTCAGAGACACCAACTACTTTTTCTTGGCCTACAATAGGTGCTTGTTCTAATGGTGCCAGTTTTATTTTGCGCAAACAAAAACAAAAAAAACAAAAACAAAAAAATGATACCTAACCTAACCTTATGTTTTAATGAAACCGAAACCTAACCTAACCTAACCTAACCATGAGTGTTCATGATGCCAAATTTTTATCGGTCACAATAATCCTATTGTTTTATAAGACAAAAATATGCCCAGAAGGCGAACTTCTATTTGATGTAACTTTCTTATTTTAGGTCCTAGGAGGGTCATCTTGGTGTCATTGGAAAGTTTGTTTCAAGACCTTTCCACTGATACCTCTTGCAATAGCATTTAACAATTTTGAAATTTTTTCCCACATAGCTATTATATGGACCACTGTGACCCGCCCCGTACCTGTGGCCGCGGCGGTGCGGGGCTGACGCCGTATGGGTCATAGTGGACGAGAACTGCGCGGTCGCTCTTTAGGTCAGACACACACACTGGGGGGGCTAACACACCTCTCTTTAGCCCCGTACACACTACCACTCACCAATGTCGACGCTTCCCGTTTTTGCTTGCCGACGAGCAATGCCGTTGCCAGAGTTGTGTGCATTCGGTTACATTTTGCTCGTCGGCATCCTGTCCACACTGCCACTTTTGAGTGACGATCACTCGATCGACGGGAAGCGCCGACGGTAATTGCCGTGGCGAGTGGTAGTATGTACGGGGCTTTAGCCTCTGTCGCTCTACCACACACACCACACCTGTCACTACACACCTGTACGGCCTCGCAACACACACCTGTCGGCTGTGTATCACCATAAATTAAGCAATCACGAGTATTTCACCGCCACCATCTCCACCGCTTCCATAACACATATTCCAAAATGTCGACATAAACAAACATAAATATCTATATTAGTACCAAGGGATTGTATATGCATAAAAATGGATGTGTAAATTGAAAGTATGAATATATTAGCCATTAAATTGCCTTAGGAGTGCTGCAAATATGATGGGTGGATTGAAGTATGGAAAGGCGAATTTTGGTGAGGAAGCCGCCAGGGGGGGCATTTTCGAACACTACTAAGACCATCTTAGGGGACTAAGACCATCTTAGCGCTAGTTGGACATTTTCGGAAGCAAATTTCGCTCCGCCTAATTTAAGGCGGCGTCACACTAGCACTTTTTCCGTGTAGTTAGTCGAACTTCGTCGCTCTGACTAGTTTTTTCTCGCTCTGACTAGTTGGTCCGTCTGTGACTTTACAGTCGCTCGTGATCGTCTTTGTCTGGAAAGATGAAGTCAACTTTCTTAGTCAAATCAAAATCCATAGTGATTACTTTAAAGATATTCGATATAAATCAGTAATTTTTTGCAAATTATAATTCAATACTGTTACGATTGTAGAACTGTAATCATGTGTGTGTATGTGTGAATGTTTGGGTGGCGTGCGAGGCAATGTGTGTGTATGTGTGAATGTCTGGGTAGCGAGAGGCAGGAGTGAGAGAGGTCTGGCAGGGGCGCGCCGACGCGCGAAAAGGCCAGAGGAACAGTGGTCACCCGTCCATGGTAACGCTCGGATCTGTTCTCCCGCTCCTCTCGCCTATACGCCTGTGCCCTGGAATGCTTGAAGCGTGTGCTTGTTTGTGAAGATAAGTGTATACACTCCCCTCCTGTAACTGTGTGTGCCTTCTCAAGTACCATGTGGAAATAAATGGTTAAAGGAGACGCTCTTTTACTCGCCAGTGCTCTGAACGTTACCAGTAAGTAGTCCTCGGATCACCAGCCCCACGCCGAACTCAAGAACAGTGAACTGTCTTTGGTAAGTTACGGGGGGGGGGGGGCGTAACAAATGGTGTCATAAGTGGAATTGTGTTTGTTAACAGTGAAAGTCGTGGGTCACGCCTGGTGGTCCTGGGACGGCAAGATGGCGTCAGGAAAGCCGGCAGGTTTTAGCGAGGAAGATGGCGCACGCATGCCAAGTGGGGAAAAGGACGGAGACTTAGGCGATGAGCAGAAACCCGACGTAATGACACTCCTTACCGCTATGATGGGGAAAATGAACGCACAGGCCGTACAAGCAAGGGAGGCGGAAGAGCGTGCACGTGTACAAGCAAGGGAGGCGGAAGAGAGGGCGGAAGAGCGTGCACGCGAGCTTAGAGTCGCTCTTAGAGGAG
Source organism: Chionoecetes opilio (assembly GCA_016584305.1). Classification (NCBI taxonomy): domain Eukaryota; kingdom Metazoa; phylum Arthropoda; class Malacostraca; order Decapoda; family Majidae; genus Chionoecetes; species Chionoecetes opilio. The sequence goes on along the minus strand of JACEEZ010007358.1, from coordinate 48,657 downwards.
TGACTAAGTGCAGAGGTGAGCTGGCAACATTGCACCAGGCGATAAGGGAAGAAGAGCTGCCCCTGTCCCTGGGTGACGCCCCTGCAGACCTGATGCAGGGTGAGGCGTGCGTCGGTCCAGAGAGGGGGACGGTGGGGGTGTGCGGGGGGGAGGTGCCCTTGCTCGCCGGTGGCGTCCCGAAGGAGGTGGTTCCGGATGAACGGCGCTCCAACCTTCGCCTCCCTGCCCCGCCTACGTCAGGAGTCGCACCGCCCACCCTAACACCTTCCTCTCCTCCCCTTCCTGCCTCGCCTTCGTCATCCCAGGGCCGGCCTGGAGGGCGTGGCCATTCGGGGAGGCGCGGATCGTTGCTGTCTGACGGAAAGGCAGCATGGAGGGCCTGCCGGGCCCGTTTGGCGGCGCTGGCAAGCAGCGTAAGAGTCAGGAAGGGCCTTGCTGGGGGTCTGCCGCCCAGACGGATGTGGAAGGGCAAGAGACCCGCTCACTTCGCCTCGGCATGGGGCCACCCGAAGAAGGGCCGCAGGCGTGGTGAGCGGTGGAAGACGCGGGACCAAAAGTGGAGGCCTCGGAGAGCCAGGATGAAGGAGGGGTCCCCATACCTGCCTCTTCTGCGCTACCAAGAGGATGGCGAGCGCAGTGGGTGGCTTCCGCCGAAGCTGTGGCAGGTGGATGATGGTGGAGGAAGGCTCCGACGTGCCTTTTATCATACAGGCGGCCCAGTGCGTGCCTGCTAGTTCCTCCCGCACCTTCACCGGCGTTCTGCAGTGGAGGGCATGGTCTGTCGGGAGGGTCGTGGCACCTTTCCACCGCGAGACTAGAGCAGTGGGAACAAGGGGAGCTGTGGGGGGGTTCAGTGGAGTGTGGTCTCCTGGACTGTGGCTACCTCTGAGGCGAGCCAAGGGTGGAGGAAGTTCCTGTGGTTGTGGCGCCTGCGGTTGAGGTAGCATGCTCGGGGTTCCTGCTGGAGGTGTCTCGCGGGCGGGGAAAGAGAAGGGCTGCCTGGTGACCTTCCAACACTGCAGTGGCGGGTGGGGATGGCGATGTAGGGTCTGGCAGCTCAAAACTGTGGTGTGGCATTGTTGAGTGGTGGAGGTAGAGGTGGTGGCGGAGGTGACGCGCGGTGCGCAGTCTGCCTGCAGAGGTTAAGGTGGAGGTGGTGATGGTTAACGGGTGGTTGTAATGTTGTGGTGGAGGGGTGATGTGGTGGGGGAAAAATATGTAATTGTCAAGAGGAATTTGATTATTGTTGTGTGTCTGTATTTCTCTAGAGTGCTAAGTTAGGATGTGGATGATTTGTTTGATATTATTTGCTTCTGTGGAAAATGTCTTATGTTAGAGACGAGGACGTCTTATGTGGAAAGAGGGGGGTAGTGTTACGATTGTAGAACTGTAATCATGTGTGTGTATGTGTGAATGTTTGGGTGGCGTGCGAGGCAATGTGTGTGTATGTGTGAATGTCTGGGTAGCGAGAGGCAGGAGTGAGAGAGATCTGGCAGGGGCGCGCCGACGCGCGAAAAGGCCAGAGGAACAGTGGTCACCCGTCCATGGTAACGCTCGGATCTGTTCTCCCGCTCCTCTCGCCTATACGCCTGTGCCCTGGAATGCTTGAAGCGTGTGCTTGTTTGTGAAGATAAGTGTATACACTCCCCTCCTGTAACTGTGTGTGCCTTCTCAAGTACCATGTGGAAATAAATGGTTAAAGGAGACGCTCTTTTACTCGCCAGTGCTCTGAACGTTACCAGTAAGTAGTCCTCGGATCACCAGCCCCACGCCGAACTCAAGAACAGTGAACTGTCTTTGGTAAGTTACGGGGGGGGCGTAACAATACGTTTGAAAGTATTACAAATATTCAAGTGACTATTGCACATGTAGATACATTTAAAAGCCGATTCTATATAACAGCCAACAGTCTCTCGCATGACTCGATTGTTGTGTTTCTTTTTGAAGACACCACATTTGTTTCTCACTCTTCAAGACTTCAACTTAAGATTATAGAAATGGTGTGGACTCGTATTTCAGAAGAATTTCTCGTTGAACGCATACGAGACCACCCTTGTATCTGGGACCACAGGTCAATGTGTACCCCAAAGGCTTTGAAGCGAGCGGCCTATGTTGCAGTGAAGAATATTCTCGTGGACAACTTCCCAGAGCTTGCCACTATTACAACAGGTAAATTTATTAATTATATTGTAGGGTAAATTTATTCATTACATTGTAGGGTGAAACATAATTATATAAGGGTATAGCAGGCAGTGCTATTATAAATAAGAATTTTGAGTAAATATGCAGTTGCAACCAATACTTCCTAGTGACCAATACTCACCTTGATATAACTGGGGGGTCTGTGTGGTGAACCACCCCCCCTTAAATCAGGTTAGGGGGGTTAGGGGTTACCAATAGTAATCATTGGCCAGGTTAAATGTGAGGTTAAATACCAGAGTCCTTGCCTGCCCTTATTAGTGTTTTTTGGTCTCCTGACCTTCACAGATCCCTTCAGACACCTCTAAAACTTAATTATAAAGTGGGGGAGAGATACCCCCTTCAACCCCCCCCCCTACATTACCCCCTCCAAAATAAAATTACTAACCTAACCAATAACCTCCTAACGAGATCTAAGGGCGGGAAATTACTACAATTTTACCATGTTACCGTAGATAACAGTGAAGTCGCCACCTGCAGTGAAGTCGCCAGGCGCCAAATATTACGAATTATAGCATCACTACTGATTTTTATGTGCCACTGAAGATGTTACACAGTAGTTTATATCATGACTGTATAATCTACCCTGTTTCGGCGTTGTTTTATGCTTTGTATCTGCAAGTATAACTGTTGCGCATTTTGCTTCTCACGTTTTTCTTCGCACGATGACAGACAGTAAACAATAGCTTTTCGGGCGACAGGACACAAGACTTGCCAGATCTTTCAAACTTGAATAGAATTTATTTTCACGTTGGCAGAGGAATTTTTATATATCTAAGCATCTTCCGCAGCTAATATATATAGAGATTTGTTTTACTTTACCTCTAATTTCCCTGAATTCCCCAGAGTGGCGACTCAACTGTTGGGTTAAAATACTAGCTGGCGACTTTACTGTAGTAGGTATAGTGAGGTCGCCACTCGGTTTTATTTTTGTAATTTGTTCATTTATAGCCCTAATATGACACAGAATAAGACACAAAATGACACAGACTTTCCAGATAGCCCCTTCTAACTTTCCTGAAATCATGGATGTAGAAATGTAAGTATTAACGCCACCACACGTCTGTAAATAACAAAGAAACATAGAATTGACGACTTCACTGTTATCTACGGTAGGTGTATATATTGAGGTTCGGATAGTACATTTTTTTTTAGTTTATAATCTCTCCTCCACTCTTGGAAAAAATATAACCACTAATAATTTAGTATTTAAATTTATTTAAGTTTTAGTATAGAAGTATTTTAATTCTTTATATTTGCTTGAGTTTAAATTGTTCAGAGTAAAAAAAAAATTAAATGACATGATTTCTCTGAAGTTTTAGTCTTCTTATGTTTTAATTGTTTGGTGTATATATTTTACAATTACAATTATGACATGGTTTTACACTAGTTTTTTAGATAAGAATATTTTCATAAACACCAAATAAATGGGGGAAATGACTAGATTTTTACCAAAAATAATACTTATTTGCAAGTATTAATATCTAGGTTAGGTTACGTTTAGGTCTGATTAGGTTAGAATTAGGTTGTGCTGGTAAATTGATACTTTAAACCAGCATATATAACAACCTGGGAACCCGTCAGGAACGCTGGGTGGGGAACGTGGAAACGAGTTTTGTGCAGGTAGTAATTATGTGCATCACCTAAATAATGTCCTGTAAGCGGTAGAATTCCCTATAGTAGAACACATTTTTGAAGTTCGTTTGGGCTTTGGCTGGAGGGGAGAATTCACTGCCTGCGGGTGCTGCGGGTGCTGCGCCCGCCGCCTAGTTCACTAACCTAACCTGGACATTGGTTGCGTAGCCTAACCTAAAGAGGGGGTACAACAGGGAGTTTCGTACAAAAGTTGTTTCGTTACCATGTTCTGTTACTCGTTTTGTACATTCTGTTTGAGCTGTTTCGTACATACCTGGCGTCGTTTCGTCACTAGTAGGTAAAGTTTGTCCTGGTAGGTCCTAGACAAGTTTGGTATTAATTTAACCTCGTACTGAATTACTGGTTGAAAGTACTAAAATACGGTTGTGTTTAGGTTTGATCTAGGTTAAGTTAGGCATAGCCGCATAGGATAGGTTTGGGTTAGGCTTTGTTGATATTTAGGTTAAAAATGCTGAACCGGTTAGATTCATGCAATAGCACACTAGATGTATATTGCCTGAGCACTGAAGTGGTTGCATGAAAATTTATCGATTTTCTTGTTTTGCAGACTATGTCAGGATAAACTACAACAACTTAAGAACATACTTCTTGAAGGAGTTAAAGAAGACAGTGGATGCTCCAAGTGGATCAGCTGGTGGCTACGTCACCAGATGGGAGCTGTTTGGGGTGATGTCCTGTAATGCCCGGAAATTCGGAAGAGACAGGATGGAAATTCCTATCATACAATTCCCGGGTTATGTATTTAAGAAGGAAAAAGGTTTCAATAATCATATGTTGTTCTGGGGCAAGTTGTCACCTAGGCCCAGCATATGGAGGAACAGGGTATTCCTATTATATTAAGGTCAATCCAATCTTTTCTGTTCTCGTAAAATTTATCTTCTTTCTTTCTTTCTCCCACTTCTATCTCCCCCCCCCCACTCCCTCCCCCATACACTCAGGATACGAGTCCAAATACGTGGGACATTTATTTCGCGATCGTCGATAACTGGTAGATTCAAAACTTTTCATCCTCCCCTTACCCTCCTGACAGATCAAGGAACACTCTTAGATTCTTAATGTCCTTCAAAATAGACACAATAGTGACAGATCACGTTTAGAAATGGGTGGGTTAGTCGAGTTATTCGCTAAATTGAAAGTTGACCAAATTTCTATTCCGACTCCGATACCTCATCACTCTGTAAAACACGTTCGTATGCTGTCCAAAAAAGGAGAAACACCTCTCCCCGAATATTAGACTAAATGTATTAAATTCTTCTATATCAAAGTAAAGAACTATTATAGGCAGCCATTTCATATGCATACTGCTTCATTAGTTATTAGAGTCATTCGAGGTCGGATACTCCCTTCAGGGAAGCCGTTCATAAGGATCCGAACATTCCTTTTTTCCCGCTTCTCCCAAATTTGCCGTGGCATACCATGAGGACTTAGTCATCTCTCTACTCCCTTCAAGGTAAGACGTCCATTAACTCTCTTCCATCTTCCCCCTTTGTTATAGTGTATCTATCTATATATCCATATATAGGTACAGTTGGTTAGTTTTCATTAACGCATAGGAGGCCTGGCCTGTCCTTATAAGTGTTATTAAAGAGTCATCTCTCTACTCCCTTCAAGGTTCCGGCGAGTATCTCAGTCTGGAGAAAAACCACGCCACATGGTTTAGTGAACGCGAACAACATCATTACTCTTACATTTCCCCCCCCCCCCTTATATTTTCCATGTATGCCTACGGTGTTCAGCTTGTGTATACGTAGATGGTAGTTCTAAGAATATAATTCAGTGAGGTAGGTTATCCTCTGTAGAGCTTTCCTGTGCCGAATTAGAGTTTATATATGTACCTAAGGTCTCAAACAAGAGAAATGATATTGCATGATGAATAAACCGGATGATGTTTAAAATATAGCTTCTTGTGTTTATTGCAAAACCCCAGGTGATTATTCTCTTGTTATGGAAATACTTCCCCAAGTCTCAAGAAGAGTCTCAGCCTCACTCGGTGTAATACTAAGTATCCACCCCGACTACCAAATAATTCTCATATATTAAACGTGTTCAGGGAGTAAACCATAGAACTACTCACCTGAGCTGGTGGCAGCATTTTCCCCTATTAACCCTAAGTCCTTCCCAATTCAGTTGTGACGAGGAGGTTTTATTAGTCAATGAAGTGTTCTAACAAAGTAATGTCATTCATATAAAGGTGTCAGTAACTTATAAAAAACCCTGGCATCACACTGGTGACTTAAGCGGTGGGTTATTATTTCTTACATATAACAACAACAGAATCTCACCTTGGGAAAGTAGCTAAATAGAGTAAAAAATTCAGGAAATATGTACAAAGTTTCATTAGTAGGACACAGTCAAATTCCCCAAACATTCGATGTCCCAGGAACGGAAATTAGGATTTTTAGAACACCGGGAGGAAAGGCAAATTCCTTCTTCTCAGATGAAAGACTGAATAGTGTCCTGGAATGGCCACATGATCTGTGCATTTTGTGGTTAGGTAGCAACGATATTGCCGATGGCATAGATCCCGGTTCTCTTGCTGACACTATCAAGGAAATTACGCCCACAATAGAGAGGAATTGTGAGGCGGTAGTGTGCATCTGTTTAATAGAACCACGCATTTATTCAGAAAGGACCCATTAGCACGGATGATTATAAAAAGGTACAAAATTCAATAAACAAGAGAATAAAGAACTCAAGACACAACCAAATTATCCACTTTAATACATCACTATACGTAAACACCTTGGCATCCGACGGTGTTTCATTGGATAATGAGGGAAGAAATAAAGTAAATAACAAACTCATGACAGTAATCAGGGGCCATCTGGAGATGAATGAACCAGAAACGGCGGAGAACCACCCTTATTAGTCACGGGAAACCCGAGTGCCCTGGTAGTGGCCGACGGAACACGAGAATCGAATCTCTACCCGTGTCTATAAGAAGTTTTTCTCCAACGTAATCATGAGTTGGGAACAAAAAATACTTTCCGGGGTAAAAACAGAGGAGGAGAAAGAAGATGGAAATAGAGTGACACAGTTAGAAAATTTAGTGGAGGAGTTAAGGGCACAGCTAAGTCAAACCAACCCTTTCTATACCCCTCAATTATCCATGGATAACAAAAAAATGGGACTCACCAGACCTCGAGATATTCCAATATTAGAGTTACATCAATTACAAGGCCTTGACGCAACGGCCCGTCTCCAAATGTTCTTTGAATTAATAGAACAATGTAGCTCGGACGACACCACGCGCATCCAGATTGCCAAAGGGAGAGTGAACTCTGAACTCTCAATCTTAATTCACAATTATCAAGCGAACCATAAAGTAGAAACATGGGCGGCCCTTAGAAATCTTTTCGAGACCGAATTCGCCATCGAAGTGAGTGTTGACAGATCTTGGCAGGAATTGGAGACAATGCAATGTGACTGGGGGGAATCTCCCCAAGCTTTCACCCATCGTTTCATCTGTCAACACGCGGTGATTGCGACGAAATTTCCGAGCGAGAAATTCCCAAACCGTGATAAGACCATAAAAAGGAAACTATGGTACGGCCTACCAGTTCCGTCACGAGAGAAATTAGAAGGATTCCTAGATGAAGGATATCCCCTAAAAAAATTCCTAGACCGCATCGAACACGAGCGGCAAATACTCGAAGAAAGACCCATTCAAAGGATTAACATGATTCCAACCCCAAAGAGAGAAGAAAAGGGATTAAACGGGAAAGGAAGCGATAAGTACACACGCTGTTCAAACCCCGAGACCACCGAGGACGAAGTGGAAAGACTAAAACAACAAGTCCGAGAACTTAAGGCCCGTTTGGCCCAAGAGAAACTAGAAAAGTCATCTTTCCACGCGGGTCCTTCACGAAGTGAAACATCCACTCACAAGTATTGCGCTTATTGTCAGACACAAACACATAACCTTCCGGAGTGCTGGAGAATACCTCCGTTAGGTCATTGTTTCGACTGTCGCAAACCCGGTTGCCGGAGGGGAAATCGAAATTGTCCTGGACGTGTCCAGGCAAATAATACTCAACATCCGAGTCAAACCCAAAACCCTAGACAGTTATCATAACTAGACGGTGACGATATTTCACCCACTATCCATGTGAATATAAACGGGAAGATAGTAGAAGCTATAGTAGACACAGGGAGTGGTTACACTTTGATCAAAGAATGTACCGCCAAACGAATCGGAGGGGAAATAAACTTACGACGCAATCTTCCCCAACTTGTAGGGATCACAGACACCCCGTTAAAAATTCTCGGTATGATATGGGCAGAAATCGAAATCGGTGACGGACAAAAGTTTAAAAAGTGGTTTCCCGTTATTCCAGACTCTTATCTCAACGGCGATGTACTTCTTGGTTGTGACATCCTCACAAAAGCCACTCTCACCTGGGTTGGGAAAAGTAGAGCAATGCGTTGGGGTGACACCCCCCATACCGTGAATCACATTCGCCGGAAAAGAAACAAAATCAAAAGAATACAACTAAATCCTGTGGAAATCGCGAATCAGCCACGAAGCTCTTCACAAATAAACCTTCTCAATCCTGTGAAAATAAACCCTTACCATTCCAGTTTTAAGCAGGTAAACGTAAATGAGGTACCAGGTTCTAACCTCCTTGTCTGTCCGCAGGAAAAGGTTAGCAAAAATAGTTACCCCTACTTAGTACGAGTGACATCAGAAAGTTCAATTTACATTCCCTTCACGAATAATACCAAGAAGGAAAAGGTTTTGTGCAAAGGTACTATACTCGGGTCATACGACAAAGTAGAAATTCCTCCCGCAAAAACAATCTATTCAATTCATGAAATTCACAATGACTTAATACCGGAAAATGATAAAGCACAGCCGAAAGGGACCCGAACCCAAAGGTTGAAAGAATTAATCAAGGGACAAAAATGGAAACACCTGACAGTTTCAGAACAACAAGAATTACAACAAGTAATTCTAGAAAATGATCCGCTTTTCATCCTAGACCAAAACGAATTAGGACTCATAAATGGTCCTCCGGTTCATATAAAGGTGGATGACCCTCAGCCCAGTCGAGGACCTTCGTACCGTTATCCCGAGAAAGCCAAGGAACAAATTTCACATATGCTTCAAGATATGGAAGACAGAAATATCATAGAAAGATCCACCGCCGCATGGTTATCACCGATCGTCTTAGTAAATAAACCGGATGGTAGTAAGAGAATGTGTTTAGACTATCGACACATAAATAAACATCTCGCCACCGACATCTATCCTCTTCCACGATTAGAAGAACTGGTAGAACAAGCCGCGGGTCAAAAATATTACGTTACCCTCGACATGCGCGAGGCCTACTTCTAGATATTACTCGATGACGAAAGCCGTGATCTCACCACTTTCAGCGATGGTGTCACTCTTTATCGTTTTCGACGCCTACCGTTCGGACTGAACTGCTCACCCGCGATATTCTCCAGGCGGATGGCTTCAGTATTAACTCCCCTCCTTCAGAAGGGATGGGTAAAAAACTATCTGGACGACTTAATTCTATGGGCTCCTACGTTTCCTCTTCTTTTGGAACATCTTAATCAGCTTTTCGAAGTCCTCACTACAAATGGGGTGAAACTTAACCTCAGTAAATGTACTTTTGGACTTAAAGAAGTCACCTTTCTCGGTCATCGGATCTCAGCCGAAGGAAGTAAGCCTGATATGAAAAATGTGGAAGCAGTTTCAAAAATGAAAGCTCCCAAGACGGTCAAGGAAATCCGACGTTTCTTAGGGATGTGTGGTTTCTATAGGAAGCATGTTCCTTCGTTCGCGAAAGTTGCAGCTCCACTTACTAATTTAACAAGAGCCCACGTCATCTTCACTTGGACGGATGAGTGCCAACATGCGTTCGAACATCTCAAATCGTGCCTGATAAATGCGCCTGTCCTGGTTAGGGCACAAATTCATGAACCTTTCATTCTTACAACAGACGCGAGTAACACTCACGTCGGAGGCGTTCTAAGTCAGATTCAATCAAACGGTTCCAATTGCCCCATAGGGTATTTCTCCAAGAAACGAAATTCTTGCGAAACCAGTTACTCAGCCACCGATAAAGAAGCGTTGGCTATAGTTCTCACCTGTAGGAATTTCCATCATTATCTCTGGGGCTCGAAATTCTCGATCGTCACGGATCACCAACCCCTCACCAGTATATTTAAAAGAAAAACTAAATCTCCCCGGATGACCAGATGGATCCTGGAAATGCGCGAATATAACTATGCGGTTAAATACCTGAAAGGTAAGGATAACTTCGTCGCCGACCATCTGTCGCGTCCCGTTGGGATGATAACCCGTCGGCCCGAGACTACTTGGTTGGGACTAAATCAACCACAATTCACCCTACGACAAAGGGAAGAACCCGTGTGGAAAGAGTTAGTGGAATATCTGGAGGGAGGTAGAGTTCCTACGAAACGCATACCGAAAGCCACTTTAGCTCAGTTTACAGTAATAAATGACATACTGTACTATGTCCGAGAGAAAACAGATGGAAGCTACAGTATGTCCTCATAATTCCTCGTAGTATGACCATCCTCGCTCTCCAACATGCGCATGAATTATCAGGTCATTTAGGACAAAAGAAAACCATTAAGAAAGCCGAGGAACTATACTATTGGACAAATCTGAAGGTGGATGTGTGTGAATATGTCAAGAACTGTGTAACTTGTCAAAGATTTAAAGGAAGTAGCGGGTTACAACAACCCTGGAAGGAATTACCTCCAGTAGATAAACCCTTAGAGAGGATAGGAATAGATCTCACTGATATGGTAGCCGGAGAACAAGGTTACCGTTATGTTATGACGGTAGTCGACCATTATAGTAGGTTTGTTAGGTTCTTCCCCCTAAAAACCAAACATACTACACACATCATAAAGACCATGTGGCAATATCTGGCGGACTATGGGACACCCCGCAACATCGTCCTGGACAACGGAGGAGAATTCACCAGTCGGGAGTTCCAGCATTTCTGCACACGACATCAAATTTACTCTCTGTTATACGACCCCCTACCACCCTCAAGGTAACTCGGTGACCGAGAGGATGCACAGGACTCTTAAGTCAGTCTGGCCCACATTGCTGCAGCCGTGCCAAATCACCATGAATCAAGCGGTACACACCTCCACTGGACAACAACCCTACTTCGCTTTCTTCTCTCGCCATGCCCCCAGGCTAGTTGGGACATCCTTACCCGGCGTTTAGGGAGAACAAGACGACATGGACGTGGCACACGCCCTAATCCGCGAGACGCATCAGAAAATGTCGCGTCGGTACAGAGACGTCGCAAACCGAAAGCGGAAAAATCAAGTGGTGGAGGTAGGAGCACTGGTATGGGTCAGAAAAGAGACCACAATACCAGGTACATGCCGTAAACTAAATGTGAAATGGGATGGGATCTACAGAGTAGTGGAGGTACGTTTGAGTGGTAGTGTCTATGTGTTGAAAAATGTTTTCACGGGAAAGGAAGTGCAACGAGCCGCCGAGCAAGTGAAGCCCTATCACGGCAGTGAAGAGTGGTTAGTGGAACCGGTGGAGAGTGTCCTACAACCCGATCCGGTGGACGAACAACTAGCCCCTCGTGTAAGGAGACCTCCTAGAAGGCTCATCGAGGAAGAGTGAATAATATTTTAGGTTAAGATGTGTTAGAAATAGATACTGAATCACAGAGGTGAGTGTGTGTCGGACTAGAGCAAAACAATTGGATCTCGGAGATCTCTCAGTTCAAAACTTCGGGGTGTCTATTTTTCACGGGCTCAGCCTGGTTCAGTGGGAGGAGTATTTTAATTCGAGATAGTAGTACTGCTACTCAGTTCACAGTCGACCAGCTTGAGGGGTGGCGGATATTTCAGGACTCGTCAGGCTCTCGTTATCTAACCAGGAGTAGCCGGTGTGCGCCCCTGGGACGAACCTGACGACGAGAATATGGGTAGGCTACTGAGTCAGGGTTTGACGACCACGTTACTACCCAGGTCAGAGGTTGATTGGGATATTTCCTTTCATTGAATATTCGTGTAATCTAAACACATTCAGATACCCGTTTCAAAGAATAGAAGAATCTCTATTAAATTCACTCTAAATTCGCCCCATACACACACCTCCTCTTGACACAGCTTTAGAAAGGAAACGGGAGATCAGTGAGTAGTAAGTTTGATATTGAAGAATTTAATTCTCCCGGAGAATAGACGTGTGTAATGCCCGGAAATTCGGAAGAGACAGGATGGGAAAATTTCCCATCATACAATTCCCGGGTTATGTATTTAAGAAGGAAAAGGTTTCAATAATCATATGTTGTTCTGGGGCAAGTTGTCATCTAGGCCCAGCATATGGAGGAACAGGGTATTCCTATTATATTAAGGTCAATCCAATCTTTTCTGTTCTCGTAAAATTTATCTTCTTTCTTTCTTTCTCCCACTTCTATCTCCCCCCCCCACTCCCTCCCCCATACACTCAGGATACGAGTCCAAATACGTGGGACATTTATTTCGCGATCGTCGATAACTGGTAGATTCAAAACTTTTCATCCTCCCCTTACCCTCCTGACAGATCAAGGAACACTCTTAGATTCTTAATGTCCTTCAAAATAGACACAATAGTGACAGATCACGTTTAGAAATGGGTGGGTTAGTCGAGTTATTCGCTAAATTGAAAGTTGGCCAAATTTCTATTCCGACTCCGATACCTCATCACTCTGTAAAACACGTTCGTATGCTGTCCAAAAAAGGAGAAACACCTCTCCCCGAATATTAGACTAAATGTATTAAATTCTTCTATATCAAAGTAAAAGAACTATTATAGGCAGCCATTTCATATGCATACCTGCTTCATTAGTTAATTAGAGTCATTCGAGGTCGGATACTCCCTTCAGGGGAAGCCGTTCATAAGGATCCGAACATTCCTTTTTTCCCGCTTCTCCCAAATTTGCCGTGGCATACCATGAGGACATTAGTCATCTCTCTACTCCTTTCAAGGTAAGACGTCCATTAACTCTCTTCCATCTTCCCCCTTTGTTATAGTGTATCTATCTATATATCCATATATAGGTACAGTTGGTTAGTTTTCATTAACGCATAGGAGGCCTGGCCTGTCCTTATAAGTGTTATTAAAGAGTCATCTCTCTACTCCCTTCAAGGTTCCGGCGAGTATCTCAGTCTGGAGAAAAACCACGCCACATGGTTTAGTGAACGCGAACAACATCATTACTCTTACATTCCCCCCCCCCCCCCCCCTTATATTTTCCATGTATGCCTACGGTGTTCAGCTGGTGTATACGTAGATGGTAGTTCTAAGAATATAATTCAGTGAGGTAGGTTATGCTCTGTAGAGCTTTCCTATGCCGAATTAGAGTTTATATATGTACCTAAGGTCTCAAACAAGAGAAATGATATTGCATGATGAATAAACCGGATGATGTTTAAAATATAACTTCTTGTGTTTATTGCAAAACCCCAGGTGATTATTCCCTTGTTATGGAAATACTTCCCCAAGTCTCAAGAAGAGTCTCAGCCTCACTCGGTGTAATACTAAGTATCCACCCCGACTACCAAATAATTCTCATATATTAAAACGTGTTCAGGGAGTAAACCATAGAACTACTCACCTGAGCTGGTGGCAGCATTTTCCCCTATTAACCCTAAGTCCTTCCCAATTCAGTTGTGACGAGGAGGTTTTATTAGTCAATGAAGTGTTCTAACAAAGTAATGTCATTCATATAAAGGTGTCAGTAACTTATAAAAAACCCTGGCATCACAGTCCTTTCTCAAGGACACACTGTACAACTACATAACAGTGCCAACTAAACATTTCCGAGAAGAGGTAAGCCCAGTACATTAATGTTTGAATATACTTACCAGAATTTGCATTTCGGAAAAGTGAAATCTTTCCTATAACTGCTTAATTTATCATGAAGGTTTTTCTACCTTCATTTATCATTCCAATAAAGGCAATCGTTGTACTGTATTCAAATGCTTTATTGATAGACATGACTATACTATTACTTGGCTTATAGTATATGTGTGGCAGGTAATTCCAGCTTCTTTCCTGTGAATACAGGAGTGAGGCAAGGGTGCGTCCATGCCCCATCACTTTTCAACACTTGTATGGACTGGGTATTGGGCAAAGTTGTAGATCAGTGATTGTGGAGCATCCCTCTGCAACACCAAGATCACTGATCTTGTTTTTGCCGATGATGCAGTAATCTTTGCTGAGTCGCTGGAGGTCCTGGTGATGGCTCTCGAGGCGCTGCACGAGGAGGCAAAGCCTTTGTGACTTGAGGTCTCCTGGCTTAAGACCAAGGTCCAGGTGTTTGGAAGCTTACTAGATGAAGCAGTACAGTCTGTTCATGCGTGCGGCGAGGATATTGAGATCTTGGAAAGTTTTACATACCTTGGTAGCGCAGTCTATAATGACGGCGGGTCACGTTAAGAAGTCTTACGGCGGATTGGCATAGCCCACGGTGTTATGGACTCGCTCAGCGGGAGTATTTGGTGTTGTCGGTACCTGTGCAGGAGGACAAAGATCCGGATCTTCAAGTCGCTTGTGATCCCTGTCTTACTCTATGGTTGTGAGACATGGACACTAAATAGTGACTTGAAGAGACGAATCAATGCCTTTGGTAATAAGTGTCTTCGCAGAATCATGGGGCATCGCTGGGATGATTACGTGTCAAATCAGCGATTGCACCGTGAGATTGAATCGAGGCCTATTACCTGCATAGTCCGTCAGCGCCAACTTCGGCTATATGAGCATGTGGCACGCTATCCTGAAACAGATCCTTCCCATCGGGTTGTATCTGTAAGAGACAATCCGACGTGGAGGAGGCCAAGGGGGCGCCCACAAGGCTCGTGGCTGGGGCAAGTTGATGTTTCTTGTCGATAGCTGCTTGGTATGGGAAAGGAGCCTGCATGGGGACTCGCGCGTGGTGACCCCCGGGAGTGGTGGCGTAGGGTGAGCGAGGCGACGCGCCGCCCGGCGTATGCCCCCAATGATCGATTGATTGATATGTGTATTTGTTATTTTAGGTGATGGTATCTCATTGAATAGTAAATTATTATAATGTAATTGTTTATTCAGGGAATAATTACTATTAATGGTTACTCTAAAGGGATTTTTCTTCCTTCCAGGAAAATGTTGACCTTTGTTCAATTCAACCATCATTAGTAATGAAAATGGAATGAAGAAGCCTCCACCGTTTCCCCAAGCTGCTCTTCACCATTATCACAAATATCCTCAGACCCATCATCATCCTGCACATCTTTATCAGCACTGTCACCATCAGCTTCATGCAGCACACTGTTACCACCAGCACCATCACCATCATCATCAGTTGCAGGCAGCCCGGAATACCACCACCGTCACCGTCCTCCAGCTCACCGTCGTGCCAAGCCAGTCAAGCCAGCGAAAGAAGAGGAAACTAATGACCCGATAGAGACCGAGTGCATGGATGCTGTACGCCTGCTCGCGACCTCATGCGTGCCAACACCCGCACCCGCACCTGCACCCACACACCCCCACAGAGGAATATCACGTCATTTATGGTAAAGTTATACAGCACTGGATGGGGTATTTTGACCACAGAGGGGCAGCGTGTTATATCTACTAGGTTAATGGATGTGTTAAGAGACATTGAACCTCAATATTTCAGAATGATTAAGTGCACAGAAGAACAGATATGGGGAAAAGGAATGAACGTAGAAAGGGAGAAGATTAAGAGTAGATAACAGTGTGCTGCATGAAGCTGATGGTGACAGTGCTGATAAAGATGTGCAGGATGATGATGGGTCTGAGGATATTTGTGATAATGGTGAAGAGCAGCTTGGGAAACGGTGGAGGCTTCTTCATTCCCATTTTCATTACTATGATGGTTGAATTGAACAAAAGGTCAACATTTCCCTGAAGAAAGAATAAATCCCTTTAGAGTAACTCTAGAGTTTAGAGTAACGCATAGGCCATACCAACCTCACACACTCCTATCTCATGTCACGCTCCACCCCAACCCTCTGCACACCGTCAGTTCCTCTCACTGTCCAACATGTCCTAATATCCTGCCCCCATCTTACTCCTGCCCATTCCAGTTCCTTCCCTCATTTGTCCTCTCTTTCCCAACCTCCCTGTCTTGCGGACATTCTCCCGGAATCTCCCTCCTTCTCCCCGGAAAATTTAACCTCCTTCCTCCACAAATCCACATCCTACATCTGATTTAACCAACCTGCTGTAACATTCCGTTCTTTCCCCTTCCCTTATCGTTTCACTATTATCCTTTAACCCTGACCCTTTATTGCTTTGCCATAGTGCCATATGACCTCTCATGTCTGGCACATTCACCTTTGTATGCATTAAATCAATCAATCAATAAAGTGCACTGATGATAAATGTATAGAAATTTTTATTTCATATCAACTAATATAGGCATATGCAGTATACATATTAACAAGGCAGTAATATGTAATGATATTACTACTAATGAAGATGTTACTTTAATAGATATTCATAAAAGTTACTAGAAAAAACAGCAAATAGTCATTTATAGTGACTAATATGACTTATAATTATGAGTGATTTATATTTACATGTACAAAGAAAAGGTAGATTAATATATGCACCGATTATCCTAACTTACGTTTATTAAGAAAAGCAAATAATATACCCGGCATGGCATGTAAAAGCATTCAATCACTGACCAAATCAGTCATAATTCCTAACTAAATAAAAAATAATAATACCGATCTTAAAGTAATCCTCCAGACCATTTCATCATTCCTGATTTAATGTAGTCAAATATAGCCACGATTGAGTATATCAACAATATGTTGTCACTTTTTTGCATCCAGTCACCCGTTTTTAAATGATCCGCATTCAAATTCTGTAAATTTCCCCGAGCTCTCAAAACACAACTGGCGACTAGCAGACGACACACCATGGCTCGGCGACGTCACAGCAGGAAGCCTCCCAGCCCTGCCTGATTCAGTTGCGCGGAGACTCGGAGAAAACTGTTGTACTTGGGGCATTTTGGGTGTTTCTGATATATTTTTTTGTACAACAAATATATCAGAAGCACCCGGGATTCTTCAGTACGTACTGTATTTTTCTCCGAGTCTCCGTGTGTCTGTGTCGGGCGGGGCTGGAGGCTTCCTGCTGTGACGTCGCCAGCAAGTTTCGCGCCAAGGCTGGAATGGGGCTGTTGTTTTTTTCCGCGCTTTTTACAAAGTCATGTAATTAGGGAAATAAGGCGTGTAAATTAATTATTATTTGTGGATTAGTTCTTTTGAATGAACATTCAACATAATTATGCACAGAAAAATGGGTCTGGACGCTTACTTTAACTAACGTGTTAACGTATGTGTTGACATGCGGGGAGTGATTTAGTGCATGTGGATCATTTGAGCTTGCCATGGGACTCTTCCTTCATTGTTGAAGTAGGCTGTAAATGTTTCGCGCACACCTTTGTCTCATTCCCATGTTCTCACCCAATCACTGGAAGAGGTTCAAGTCCACCACCATTATGCCAGTCACCCGTTTTCCGTGTCATTTCTATGCGTACGCTGTGATGATGAACACTCGCCCTCTGCATGTACCCGTAAGTAATTATGGAGCGCTACAGTGGCAAGGACTATGTCCTTTACATTATCTGGAGATGTGTTGATGGGCTTCTTAAAAACCTGAACCTTCCAGCCAAGATCCCAAATGCATTTTCTGATGTACGCCTTGCACGAGACAGACGATAATTAAAACTAATTTTTCATCTGTGAGGTCTCTTCCCGGATATGGTTTCATCAAATGTTTCTTCAGAGGAAATGCATCATCACCAACATGACATAGGGACACTGCCTGTTGGAAAAGGGAAGAGATACAACTGGTGGAATATTTAACCTTGCTTTCTCGAGAGCATTTTTTGAGACCACATCTGTCCCACACTCCCGAGTCACTGTTTCGACCACTTGCACCTACATCAACATACATAAAGTTACAGTTTGCATCCACTAGTGGCATCATTATGAGAGTGAAATGGCCTTTATAATCATAATATTCAGACCCTGAACGTGGTGTTTCGATATAAGCACTCTCTTGCCATCCAGAGCCCCAATGCACATTGGAAATTCCACTGAGTGAAGTAGTTGTTTTGCCACTTCCTGCCACTCGCTCTGGTTAGTTGGGAAGCGTAGAAACTGTTGCTTCAAAACTTGGTAGATGGCTCTGCATACTGAAGGTATGATGGATGAGATCAGGTTGTGGCTGATGCGAATTGGCAGCCAAGTGAAGCATGAGATTCCCCTGAAAAGAAAAGAAAGCAATCATTAAAGGTTAAATAAATATGTATTGGTCAGCCTACCTGTCAATTTAAATCGAAGAAAGTTTTTTGATATAGTAATAGTAATCAAAACACTACCCAGTTGACACAATGCTTAACAACTCAATACTTTACAGTTGAATTTAACCATTTTCACCACAGGCTTGGTAGATGACTCAGCCTTTTGTGGTAAGGAATTATTAGAGTGTGAGAAGCATTCTCATGTGAAAATTGTGTGAGAAGGCAGAGTTGGACCTACACCGTTTGTAAGATTCTGGTAGTTTTATCTGGGAGGGGTGTGAAGATCAAGAAAAATGTGGGTATAAAAATGATGTAAAGAAGAAAATTTGGTAAATACAACCTAACCTAACCTAACCAAAACTTGACCTCACTTATCTGAATTTAGAAAATTCATTGCACAAAAAACAAACATACAGGCACAGGAAAGCACAGCTAGAGAAACGGCAATAGAAGTAATAAGTACCTAAATTTCCTATTTCGGCACGTAATTATAACCGTCCTCGGTAATAATGGACGAGAGTTTCGCAGTCGTTTTCAGAGACAAAGACTATTTTTTCTTGGCCTACAATAGGTGAGTGTTATAATGGAGATAGTTTTATTTTGCGCAAAGAAAAATAAATAAAAAAATAAATAAATAAAGGTATAATTCTAGTGTTTGCCCATACTCTCCCTCTGACTCCAAACTAGCATGGGGACCTGGGGGAATGCGGGACATTTGGCTGGGGTACATAATATCCGTCGCAACCACATAGTTTTTGAGTTAGGGGTGTTGTAAAAATTCCCTAGATCTAGGGAAAATTCTTGGGATTTCTTCTGAGTCCAGAGACGTGTGAACCTGCCGATCGTCACATAATGATGACCGAAGTGTTGAGAACCCCCCCAACCCCCCCGCTAGGAGGTTAGGTTAGATTTGTTTAGGTTAGGGTAGGTTATATTTGGGTAGGTAAGGTTAGATTTGGTTAGGTTAGTTTAGGTTAGATTTGGTTAGCTTAGGTTAGATTTGGTTAGGTTAGCTTAGGTTAGATTTGGTTTAGGTTAGCTTATCGGTGGTTATCACCCCGCTAGGTTAGGTTAATTTTGGTTAAGCAAATTACCCTAGATCTTGAGAAATTATCCTAGATCTAGGATATAAATAAACTCCAAAATTACGTGTTTCCGACGCATTATTTGCTCCCCACCCAAAAACCTCGCATTCCCCCAGGTCCCCAAGCTTGTTTGGGGGAAGGGGGAGAGTATGGGCAAACACTAGAATTTTACCTAAATAAACCTAACCTTACCTTATAGGTTTGAATGAAACCTAACCTAACCTAACCAGGTTTTAATGAAACCTAACCTAACCTTATAGTTTCAAACCTAACCTAATCTTAAACCCACAAAGTATACTTTTTTTTTTTTTTATGAGTTTGCGCAAAATAAAACTTATATCCATTAGAACAAGCACCTATTGTAGGCCAAGAAAAAATAGTCGGTGTCTCTGAAACGACCGCGAAACTCTCGTCCATTATAAACCCCGTCTTCAACTTGTAGATCTGACAATATGCTATTGTACTAAACTGTAGTTTTATCGAAAGAAAGTTTCCTACCGAATCTTACTGTAGCCAAATAGCGAAGCGTGAGTGTCAGACGCTCTCCTGCAGTTCTACTGCCTTCCTCATTCTGGTGTCCTTCTTTGCAATGAGAGGTGTTACTAGTTGTAAAAGTTTGTGATACTGGTCCTTGTCCAGCCTGATCCAGTTTCTTCATCGTCTCATGGTCCTCCAAACTCAGCTCTTTCAAGAGTTTATGTACAACGCTTTCTTTCTCTCGACGAGCCAGCCATGAACGTATCCATGCACGTTTTTTAGCTCGTCGTCTACGATTGATAATACACATAATTAAGTGTATACCAGCGATAGCTTGCTGTGGCGTCGGAACCATGTTTGTTTACAGTCGAAGGAACAGCTGACTTCTTTTTTTCTTCTTCTTTCCAGGTGGGGAGGTAAACCGCGGTTTTCATCCTTAGTTCAAGCCTATTTTCCGGCTGGCTCCTCAGGGCTTGTAGGATTAGGCCCTAACTCTCTGCTCTTTTTACTCAAGCCTTTTCTAAAAATACTGTTACGATATTAGTAACTGTAATCATGTGTGTGTATGTGTGAATGTTTGGGTGGCGTGCGAGGCAATGTGTGTGTATGTGTGAATGTTTGGGTAGCGAGAGGCAGGAGTGAGAGAGGTCTGGCAGGGGCGCGCCGACGCGCGAAAAGAACAGAGAAACAGTCGTCACCCGTCCATGGTAACGCTCGGAACTGTTCTCCCGCTCCTCTCGCCTATACGCC
This sequence comes from Chionoecetes opilio, assembly GCA_016584305.1. Lineage (NCBI taxonomy): Eukaryota > Metazoa > Arthropoda > Malacostraca > Decapoda > Majidae > Chionoecetes > Chionoecetes opilio. The sequence continues at coordinate 28,169 of JACEEZ010007358.1, read as the reverse complement.
TGTGCCCTGGAATGCTTGAAGCGTGTGCTTGTTTGTGAAGATAAGTGTATACACTCCCCTCCTGTAACTGTGTGTGCCTTCTCAAGTACCATGTGGAAATAAATGGTTAAAGGAGACTCTCTTTTACTCGCCAGTGCTCTGAACGTTACCAGTAAGTAGTCCTCGGATCACCAGCCCCCACGCCGAACTCAAGAACAGTGAACTGTCTTTAGTAAGTTACGAGGGGGGCGTAACAAATGGTGTCATAAGTGGAATTGTGTTTGTTAACAGTGAAAGTCGTGGGTCACGCCTGGTGGTCCTGGGACGGCAAGATGGCGTCAGGAAAGCCGGCAGGTTTTAGCGAGAAAGATAGCGCACGCATGCCAAGTGGGGAAAAGGACAGTGTTGAAAAGGACGGAGACTCAGGCGATGAGCAGAAACCCGACGTAATGACACTCCTTACCGCTATGATGGGGAAAATGAACGCACAGGCCGTACAAGCAAGGGAGGCGGAAGAGAGGGCGGAAGAGCGTGCACGTGTACAAGCAAGGGAGGCGGAAGAGAGGACACGCGAGCTTAGGGCCAGATTGTTAAATGTCACCTTTCCCTTCCCATGACGGCACCGCACGACGAGTTCTCTGCGCTACACGGGAAGCCATGGTAACGTCGAATCCTTCCGCGGCTTTTCCCTTCGTGTAGTCCCGTCACGGTAAGGTTGGTATGTCGGAAGGAGTAATATGCCGCGTCTGTGCGCTACGCGACCTTCATCTACTCCCATGAGTGGTTTGTTTACATCGTATACAGCACAGCAGAGTCTAGACAAAACCGTGGTGGTGATAAGACGTTGTGCTCCAGCTCCTCCACCAAAGTATAACCGCTACTATCGCTTCACTAACCACGACACTACACTAAGTTGTTTGTGTGCCTGATTCTGCTGTGTGGTATCGGCGTATGTATTGCCCTGGTTCCCCTATTCCCGTGATTGAGGCCGCTCTGACGACGACGGCCGCCACCGCTGCCGTGGACTGGACACCACTTTCACTGTCCCCCAGAGAGTCCCGCTCGCCCTTCCCCTCCTTCTGGTGAGACCCACCTGCCTGATCCGGCCCGCAAGCTTGCACGCTCCTTCGCCTCCATCACTGCCTCCCCTCACTGCGATGCTATACCCACCCGAACCGCTTCTGCTGCTTCTGAATCCGTCCCCCCCCCCGCCTTCTCTCTCTCTGGCCTCCCAGCCTAATCGCCTCATCATCGTCAGGTCGCTGATGTGAACTCAGATCATTTATCACCCGGGAAGGTGTCCAGGGCAGTTTTTGGAGTACATTTTTAAAGAATTTGTGTCTAGCACTCTAACCATCACCGTGGGGGCAGAGGTATTCATTCGGGTGGCCAACCTGACAACCTTGCCCACCCCCCAAAGTCCCTGTCACAACCTGGGGATGTCCGTAAAGTGCGGTTGCATCGGACACGACCCGACCTACTGTTCGGGAAAAAAAGAAAAATTTTTATTTCCCTGTTTCCCCAGAAATGACGAATGACGAGATTCTGGCTGGGCTGACTGTACTTTGCCGGCTCCCCTTCAGTCTTGTTAAGTGCCCTTAGACTCCCCGACTCCCGTCCGTACCGTGTCGAAGGCCAACATGGCTATCCAGGGTCAAGTTTCGGGGCCCCCTTCCATACCGGTCCTCTCTAGACACACGGTGTACTGTCCGGCCCACACCCTCCCTGTCCCTCCGGTGCCCCCTTGCCTCCTTTTTGGCCATGGTAATGCACACCTGCAACATAAGATCCGCTGCAGTAAACTGCAGCGGTTTTTCATGTTCAGAGGGTACTGTGCCCGGCCGGTGTACTGCCTTTTTTGTGGTGATGACCACCGCCCCACCTAAAGCATTGCCAGGCTTTAACTCCCAGGCGTGCAGGTGCAACTCCTTCAACATGAAGCCCACCTGTTTCCACTCGGATGTGAAAGGAAGCTGAGGGGCATCCACACACCCTGGGACCTTTCCTTCCAGGTGGCCCCCTGTACGGGCGCCGTCCTCCCCTACTCGCCACCTTCCGTGCCAGCCTTTCCAGGGCCTCCCCCTGCCCCTTGTCAGCCTAATCCCCAAGGGCCTTCCCCCCGCCAATCCTAGAGCCCCTCCATTACTGTTGTCCAGCTGGCTGCTGGATGCGTCACCCCCACCCGTTCCCCCCGACTATCAGTGTGTCCCCTTCCCCCAAACCCCAAAGGCCGCCAACAGTCCCACCCCGGGGGGGCAACCGTAACATACCCCAACTTAAATATAGCACGGCCACTCCTTCCTGCCCGGAGGGGCCCTTAAGGGAGGATTAGGGGGTTGACTTTCAGCCCCCTACCCCCCTTAATCACCTAATCCCCCACCCCGACCTTCCTTCCCTCCTCCCACCTCAGCGCCATCCCACTGCCCACAGCTCAACAGCCCCCTGCCTCACTGGGCAGTGCACCCATGGCGCCCCCTTCCTTCTCAGGCTCAACCTGGCTTCGGGCTTTGCATGGCCACCTTCATTAAGGAATTGCACCCATTGCACTTGAATTTTTTAATCCCTTACTTTGCAGGTTCCAGCCTCCGGGAACAAGCCTCATTCGTGCCTGCCAGGCCTCCTTAACCTTCCTTATGTCACTCACGGGCGCGTGAGTCCTTTACTCCCCTCCCACTTCCTCTTCTGGGACGCCCGGTCTCTGTACCTGAAACTTCCAGTCTTTAAAACCACGCTCTCATCATACACTACCTCTAGTTGTTTGCGTCTGTGAGACGTGGCCCCCAGGAACGCATTCTCCCCCCTCCTCCTTTCCCAAAGATTCTTCCCTACAGGATGTACCGGGGACCGCGGGGCAGGATGCGGCTGCTTCTCGGTCCACCGCTCCCTCTCTTCTAGCCCTCTCACTATCACCCTTTCCCCTGAGGTGCCTGGCGCACCTGGGGTGACTGTTACCTTTGTTCAGCCCTTCAGATTCGATTGATATACAATCCTTTTTAGATATCACCCTTCGGAAATCCGCACTTGTTCTCTCAGCTTTCCCCCCAGCTTTTCATAATGGGTGATTTTAATGCCCATCTGAACCGTCTGGACCGGCCTCCCCAGGAGCCGGAGATACCGCTCGGGCCGGTCACTCTAGCTTTCTGGCGGACAGTTGCTTCTTTATCTTCCTTACTTCCACCTGGCCTCCCTACCAGAGCTGATCCAGTTTCAGGAACCCCTCCACCTTGGGACCTCTGCCTGGTAATGGTCCCCCCTCCTCCTCACCCACTGTCACACTGGCCCTTACATGGGGAGCGCCCATCTTCCTTTGTAATTTCCTTCCCTTCAGTACACCACCCCCTCCCCCTTCACGCAGACCTCGTTGGTCCGTCAACGAGGAGACTGGGGCTCTTTTCAATCAGAACTAAATCACTTACCCCTCCCATTACCCTCCTTCATCGATATAATTCAATACCTCACTGTCACCCTGGTGGACGGGTTCCCACCACTTTTCATCTCATCACTTCCCACCCCTCCCGCTTTCTTATCCGGTCCCCTGGTGGTCCCGGAAGTGTGCGGCAGGCCCTTCATGCCAAACGCCACGCTTTACTGCGTGACGTAAGACCCCATTCCTTCTCCGTAGTCCGCTTCCGTTTATTGGAGGCCCGATGCAAACGTGTTTATTCTTGATGAGAAACGTTCTGCTGTGGGCCTCCTTTTGTGCTTCCCTGTCCTTCTCCTTCCTCAGTCTCCCGGCTTGTCCTTTTTCAGGAAGATTGTCCCCCTCAGCCCCCCTTCACTTTCCCTTAACTAATAACTGCCCTTCCTCGCACTGATGCGAAAAGTCGAGTGCCTTGCCTCCACATTACCCTACAACTCGGCTCTCCAGACCCCGTACCACCCCCACCTTATTATTCCCCCCTTCACACACCGCCATACATCTTACACTGCTATAACCCCCCAGGAGCTTCGCTCGGCTTTTACACGCACTGTCCGCTTGGAAGGCGGTGGGACCGGACAACGTCACCGACGAGTTTGCTTTCTTTCGCCGGCCTCCCGGGTGCTCTGGCTCGCGCTCCTCCTGGACGTCTCAACGCCAGCTTCGCTGTCGGGGACGTTCCCTTCTGTTGGCGTCCTTCCATCACAATTCCTATTCTTAAGCTGGCAAGGCCTCCGTCTGAGGTTTCCTGCCTATTAGTGCCCATTGAGCCTCTCTCTAATCTGCAGTAGGTGTAGAACAAATATACGGTGTAGGTTTTGACATGTTTGGTTGGAACCAAACACCTTCTTCCATCAAACATTTCGGTTTCGTCCCTCACCGGGGCCACCCTGGATGCCCTGCTCCAGCTGGAGCACCAATCAGGAATGATTTAACCCACAACAATTCACACACAATAGACTTTATTGACATCCAAGCAGCTTTTGACACCTCCTCCCATAATGCCACATTGGAAAACTGGGCCGCCTAGGACTCATGGACTCCCCTCTCCATGGGTTTAAATCCTTCCTGTCTTCAGGTCCCTTCTCTCTGGTGAGATCGGGAACACCCATTCCAGGTCTTACCCCGGTCACCAAGGCGTCCCACAGGGTTCCCCCTCTTCCTGTCTCTCTTCAACATCTTGCTTTCACAGACATTCCCTGCTCGCCATGCCACATGCCTCATCTATGCTGAAATGACAATCTCTCGCATTTGCTCTGCTCCCACGATGCCGGAGGCGTCAGACCATCTTCAACGTGGGCTGATGCCGTCCCTCATGACCTCCCGTTGGGCCTGACGGTTGATTGCGCCAGAGTCTAGCCTTCTGTGCTTCACCCGAAGGCGTATTCCCGAACATCCCAATTTGGTCACGCATTAATGGGTCCCCCATTGTTCCTTCAAAAACCCACACAAATTCCTTGGTTTACTGTTGGATGGCCCCCGCCTAAACCTGGGGCCGCAAGCCACATACAGTACCTGTGAACGCCGTACGTGCCTTAAGAGGCTTAACTAATGAAGTCCCTTGCAGGGTCAGTGGTGGTGCGAACAGACATACCCTCCTTCATTTCTATAGCACTTTACATCCGTAGCCGCTTAGACTACGGTGTGATGTTTATGGTGCGGCCTCACCTTCCCTCCTCCCAAGTTAGATGTAATCCGAATAATGTCCCTTCGTATAGCTTTGGGGGCCTTCAGTCCTCCCCATTCACAGCCCTTCAGGCAGAATCCTCCCTCCCCTCCCGGTCACACCGACGCTCCACCCTCCTTTCCGCACCTACACCAACTTGCCTCCTTCCCGCTAGCTGCCATGCCCTCCCACTCCATCCTCCATCCGACACGGTAGGTGAACCACTGTCATGGCCCCCTGCCGTATCAAGCCCCCAACACCTTTTCGTAGAGCGAGCCCTCTTCTTCTTTGCTTCTATCCGGTGACTCCCCCCTCTTTTGCACTCTGGAGAAGACCTCTCCCCTGGGCCCTTGGTTTCCTCTCCCTTCCTCTAATATTATCTGTCCTATCACACACCTACACCTGGTCCATGCTGGCCTGTCCGGTGCAGGGCAGGTACCTTTTTTTAAACTCCCTCCTACACACCCCGTTACAATAACTCCCTCCAATTTACAAACCGACGGCTCCAGTCTGCCAGCCCTCCGTCTGTAGGTGCGGCCCATGTTCATGATCCCTCCAGGTCACTTGCCACCGCACTGAGGTTGCCACCCACTGCTCCATCCTACGGCAAGATAAATTTTTGCCATCAGGGAGGGCATCAAATATGCCACCCACCGTGCCCCCTCCTGTGCTTGTAACCATTGTTCACTGTCCATATCCTCACAGCCCTACCAACTTCCTCCGACGTCACCGCCACTATCACTCACCATGCCCTTTGTTTCACATCCCCACCTCTTGCTTCACTTATCCGCCTCTGGCCATGTCATCCACCTTCAGTGTTGTTCCCTCCCCATTGGTGTCAGGGCAACACTGTGGGCCGACAGGGCGGCGCAGAGGCACCTCCCTCCCCTCTCCATAGACATGACCACGACCTGACGATTCACTGACTAACCTTCAGACTACATGCAACCGACACTGTACAATGAACTGACTGACGCCTTACAGTAACCTTCACTTGGGAAAAAACCCCCCCCCCCCCCCGTTTAAAAAAAAACAAAAACAAAAAAAAAAAAAAAATACGACATGACACACGACACACTGTGGACCCACTCCCCACCGTGGCCCTGGACCGCAGTCACCAGACGCCGGAATTGGCCACACCCGCCTCAACGCCCCCTACACAACTGGGAATGACAGATGCCCCTCACTGCCTCCTGTGCCCCACATACCCGACACACCTAGAACACCTCCTGAATGTCCTCGTCCCACTCCCAACCGGCACTGCCCTCCTCCAACTCCTATCCCCACTCCTCCTCCCAGGCCAACTCTAGCTGACCTCCTGTGTGGCTCTCCATACCCCGCTTGGCCCTTCAAATTTCCTCAAACACCCCAGACCTCCTGACATAACTCGGGCCAACTGCACAGGATCTACCTGCTAACCCATCTGCATACTGCACCTTCGTGGCACTAGGAGCCTGTGGCACCACAGCCTACAACGGCCCCTTCAAACCCCCAACAAACAACAAAGAGCTATACACAACAAGAGTCCCAGTCATTTTCACATCCGATTATTAGCAGGTAAAGCCCATCTCTTTGACTTTGTTACTTTTTAGCTGTGTATTAACGAAGTCATTCTTTGCGCATACATAAAGCGTGCTACTAATTATGCTTCTGCTTCGTAGAGTATGGCCCGAATGAAGAAAAAGCATGTTGGAAAAAAACCTTGTTCAATGCTCACGGTATTTCAAGACTTCCTTATGTTTTCTTAAATGTACCACTTTGGCTAATGACTAACGACTCTTCTGTATGCAGGCAACATTCTGCACTTGCTCTGATTTGTAGTTGATGCGAATTGTGGGCAAAGATTGTTTATTAATGTTTGCCATATGTGTGTGCCGCGGAGTAGCACGCTGGTATGATTTCGTTTTAGAGTGCAGCTCCAGATAATATATCACTACATAATTAATTGTGTAGGATCTTCGTCCATTCGAGTATTTCCATACCCTCATGGGTACCTGGAACTGTCACCGATAGGAATGGTCGCCGCTTCGGCGAGTGGTTTCCCAATTTTTCACGCGGCGAGTATTCAATTTTCACGTCGCGCGTTTTCCTATTTTTGGCGACAGTTCAGCTTCTTGATCTTAATTACTGTACCACTATTTTAAATGGACGAGGACTGCGCGGGTCCATTTCGTGACCGTAATGTTTATCCGGTGTATCCCATGCAAAGCCGCCTACGGCAATATAAGTAACTATTAGGGGGTTATAGTGAGGTTGTTTTAATAACTTGTAGGGGGTAATGGTAAGGGTTCGGTTAGTAACTTATGTAGGTTAGGTTTAGTAACTTTTGTGTTATAGTGGTTAGTTAGTACTTTTAGGGGTATACTGAGGTTATGTTAGTAACTTAAGGGTTATAGTGAGGTTTAGGTTAGTACCTTTTAGGGGTTATTAGTGAGGTTAGGTTAGTAACTTTTATAGGAGGTTAATAGTGAGGTTAGGTTATTACTTTAGGGGTTATATTGAGGTTAGGTTAGTACTTTTAGGGGGTTATAGTGAGGTGAGGTTAGTACTTTTTAGGGGTTATAGTCGATGCTCAGGTTAGTAACTTTTTAGGGAGGATTATAGTGAGGTTAGTTTAGTAACTTTTATGTGTTATAGTGATTTTAGGTTGGTTATTATAGTGAGGTTAGGTTAGTAACTTTTAGGGTTATAGTGATGATTAGGGTAGTAACTTTCGGTTTAGTAGGTTCGGTTGAGTAACTTTTAGGGGTTATAGTGAGGTTAGGTTTATTCCTTATAGTGAGGTTAGGTTATTACCTTTTACGGGGGTTCTAAGTGAGGTCCGGTTAGACTTTTTAGGGGTTAAGTGAGGTTATGGATTAGTAACTTATGCCATATCTTATGTTTCACATATCAGTTATATATGTTTAAACATAACGTACCCTAAACATTACGCCTTAACAATAGTTTGCTCCGAGCGACTCACTGCCCTCTAATATGTGGATCAACGGGCGAGGGCCGCATGGGTGGCGACCATTTTTATCCTTGCAAAATTTGTGCTTTGGCAAATGCCTGTTTATATTTCCCAGAAACCTGTTAAATTTTCCTTCTGAAAATTTTCCATCACCAATCCTAATGTCCGCCGTTTCCATTGACAATAATGTAGCTCCATCCGGGAAATCACTAACCTTGGTTAAGAAATAATGTCTCCTCAGAAACCAGAGAGTGACGTACTTGACGAAAACCAGTTCCCCAGCCACACATGTTGCCCAGCCCACCGCCGCCAGCGCTAAATGGTCCCGTTCTGCCAAGACCTACCGGGGGATTTCCTAACCTACAACGTTACAGGAGTTTCGTACACCAGTTTGTTTCGTCCCCAGGTGATTTAATTGGTTTAGTAAAGAAACAGTAGATTTGTAACGTACCTGATTTTGAGTTTTTCCGTACATACCATGGTGACGTTTCAATAACCTAGTTGTTTTAATTTTGCCTCCTAATTCATAAAGCATAGCAGTCTTAATGGTAGAGCTTTTGTCTCAATTTATACAGCATATTATAATATCTGGTACTCTGCTTAGTAAACCTTTTTTGATGTACGTACGCCTCGATGGTATAACGAAACACCTGAGTACTAACTGACTGCACCTTCCTCCAAATGTGAGGGCTAGCCCCCTCGAGCTCCCGGACAGATTATTAACCCTTAACCTACCTCCTAAGTGTTGTGGTCCTTCAGATGGGGAGGGTGTGTATGTGTGCGCGCTATTAGACAACTGCATCATTTCTTATAAAAACTTATGTATAACAGTTTTAAAGGTTCGCTGAGTGAATTAATACTGCACTTCCTGAGCAAAAAATAATAGAGAAAACGTCAGTGGTACCTTGCGGTAGAGACGCGTAGTTCCTTGTCCATTATAACCTCCAATAATAATTTAGTACATTTAATCCACTTTTAACACGTGCTTGTCTACATTCATGGGATCTATACCATCAACAGCCGGTTGACATTTATGTTTGCTTATGTCGGCTAGTTTACCAATGTCCTCGGATTATCGGTTAGTGAACAAGCGAGGGAGTCTGGGGGGGCGCAGCCCCGGGTTAGGTCAGGATACGTTACCAATGTCAAACTTTAATTTGTATTTTGGGACAAACATAAAATGTGTTGTCCAATAATAAATAGCTTTTTTCTTTGCCTTTTTCATTTTTATCATCAATTGGAACTGTCGGCCAAAGTTCAATGTCACGAAAGTTCTCGGTTAGTGTTCTGCGAGAAATTCCTTCGGGGGCGACAGTTCCATAAGGTGGAGGCGTGAAGGCGCGCCGCCTGAGCTGGCTGACGATCCTTTTGGAGGAACCGGGGCGATGCCAAACTAATTTTCTCGTAATCTAACGGAATAACCTCATAAAACATTGCCTAGACTAGGTTTATTTTTGGTTTATGCCTGTATACTCCAGCGGATCGTCATCTGAGTCAATGTCAATAAGCCATTTTTTCACTGATTTCCCGAAGTTGGTAATAACACCACTCCGTTCTGTAACATATATTATGGTCTCCTAACGGTAGTAAACGAGATATGGCAAACGTAAATAAATTAATCTTTACCCAAATTGTTAATTGTGTGAACACATTGATCCATTACATAAATTTTTGTTATATGCAGTATTAAGGTACTGGAATTTATCCTTGTCGGTTTGATTATGTTACTTTTCTACCTTTTTTTTTCACTAGCAAATCATTAGAATTCGTGGAAGCATTAGAGGTAACCGGACCGTACCGGGGGGGGAGGACCAGCGCCCAATTTTCTGCAGCAAAACGCAATCTGATTGTTGGCATGTAACCCGGGAGGCCTTGTACGACGTTGACGCATATGCCACATATGACCGGTGGAAAAGGACACGAGGATGTAGCAAGATCAACGAGAAGGAAGGCATATCTTGTAGAACTACAAATAGACGTATATGCTGAATCAGAATTGAGGAATCAAAATAAAGCGCCAACAGAAAAAAGAAACTGAAATATTAATAAACGGTAACATGGTGTACACAGCACTGTGTTTCTTGATATTCAGACGTATTTTTCGGGTGCAAATGATTTAAGGTGAACTTTTGGGGTCAATGGCTATATAATGTAATGGATTGATAGAATGCCTGTACATCATACTAACAACATAGGGAAAGTCGGGCCTCCATTTGAAAAAAATGTAATATACTACCAAGTGTAGGTCTCCCGTTCTCTTGTACTACCTTCTTTGTCCTATTTTTTTATGTAAGAAAATAAAAAGGAAACTATAATGCTAGCCCTTAAATAATATTTTCACTTACACATTATTACTAAGGAATGATTTATACGAAAACATACAATTAATCCATACATCTGGTGGTAGCTGACTGTATGACTAGACAGTGCTTCTTCTTATCATAAAAAAAATTAGTTTAATTTTCAATTTCTCTGAAAAGGTTACCACCATTCCACAGGAAAATTTAAAACGATACATAGTAATGTGTTACTATGATATTGACTCTGCACCAACAATTGAAAGCAAAAGATAGTTATCATACACAAGTCATGTATTCGCTATTAAGAAAATAATAAAGTACTAAAGTAATGTTGAAAAAAAGGGAAACTGCCAGACATCAGAGGTCACTGGCACATGGCCAAAGCATAATAAAGGGAGGGTTATAGAGAAACCTATGTAGCCTGGGATGGTGTGGAGTAAAATTGAAACACTCCATATATGACTCCCCCCCCCCCCCCCCCCCTTTGTTTTTTTTTGCTATGCCCCGTATCTGCTTAAAATAATCCCTGATTACTCGTTGCACCTGTTTCAATCTCGATCTCCCTGGAAGATTTTTCCACGACCGTACCGCACCACATTATCATGGCATGGTAAATTGATGTGAGGCCGGCCCCTCTTGAGGCAAAACCAGTCTAGTTTTACATCTATGTTTGCAGTACAATACATGCACAATCATACTTTGGTAGTTTCTAGATCTGTTCATTACCTTATCCCTAAATATCCAAATTCTCCTTTTCAAAATCAAATGCCGTTCAATGGTATTTCTTGTTTTGGAATGACTGGGTTTATTCTGTCTCGTGTGCATTACTGTGATCTGCCACTGCAGTTAACGAGATGATCTTCTCAGGAGTATCTACGATCGCCAAGTAGGTGATACCTAGGATTTTAATTAGTTTCTACCTCACCGTAGAGCCTACTATTTCCAAATTCTACTGTCATGGACCTTCCCAGGCCACGTGCATAACATTTTGGAACAGTAGATTTGGCCCACACACAGCTTGAAACGGTAAGAGAAAAATAACCTTTCCTGCAACGAAACACCTCTGCATTTTCACCCGAAGACGGTTTCAATACAGCAATGTGCGTACAGTCTATTGCTCTATACACTAGGCATCCCACTGTGTCATAAAACTTTGAATAGTTTTGGTTCAGGTTTGGGCCGAAGGAGGTATTATATAATGTCTCCTGCTGGAGACTTTTATTATGCTCTGAAGACTATCTTCAGACATTCGCTGACTGCGTTGTGACACATCATGGATTCACCCTAATTGTCCTTTGGGTGATCTCCTCGTTGCCATGCATCGACTCAATCAGTTGTTTGGAAGGTATGGTGAACAGGACAATCCCTGTTGGAGAGAAAATACATACCTGCCTTTTAGCAAACCAGCTCATGTACTACACTAGTAATATGATTTCCACATCATGAAAGTAATGGTGGTTTTTTGGCTTACCATTGAAGTAAGATGCACAGTAGTTCAATATGCCGAGTGAATACATTTCAATAAACAGCATTGCACAATTATGGTATTGATGGGAAAAAATTTTTTACCTCTCAAATCATTTGCGCAGAAGTTTATCTCTATTTTTCCTCCAATGATATTCAGACTGGAGCCTTTTTTGAGGCGGAATCGATCCAAAAAATCAGCAGCACTCATTGCTGTGAAGGGGTTCATCCGATCTGTAATGGTATTTGGTCAAATAAATTTAGTGTCCTTTAATATGATTTTGACAATCCTTCTTGAAATCAGCATTTTTTGTCAAATATATATAGATTACATATCTATAATATATATATGATATATATATATATATTATATATATATATATAACAACATATACTATATATATGTATATATATTATATAATATATATAATATTATATTTATCATATATATACTTTACGCCACTACATACATACATACCTATTGCCAGGGTGGCATTCTAAACATTAAGCTTCTGAGAAAGGCAACTAAGAATATAATAACTCAACTTGCAACACCATTTGTACTGTAACACTCTGCGACTCGACGTCCACGTCCGACAATACCTTGGGCAGCTATCTTATTCTCCCAGATCAACCTGATCCCGAAATTCGGGATAGTCGGCCATGTTTCTGAATATCTGGTAACATATAATACAAAATTTAGAACACAGCAGTGCTTACCTTCTAAATACTTTCATACCTCCCCTAACCTAACCTAACCTATGTCAGATTAATTGAAGTATAAAGCACACTTTGTAGCAACCACAACTTTGCTATTTCATAGATTCCTTCATGAGAGACGTGTGTTTTATTGATAACTAATACTGAGGTTTATGTGAATTAGCTATAAGCGGGTATCTCAACGGGGCGTTTCATCAGACTGTTTTGTTGACCAAACTGGCATTTATTTAGACCTCTTATCGTCGAACCTGACAAACACATTATAGCGCAACGTCATTGGTGCAACCACTGCTGCTTCACCCCACCCTAACCCAAACATGAAAGCGTTGACGTGCATTTGAGAATGGGGATGTTTGTTGTTACTGTTTTAGCATATCGTAGCTACTGGTGAAGAAAAGGTTGTTCTTTAAGAGAACAGCGACCATGAAGATGCAGTTCATATTGCTAAATGGGTTATAGTACGTTAACTGCACAGTCGCTACCACCTTAACCATTTGACATATTTTTATTACTTTTGCTAAGTAGAATGTGCTTATTAATCCACTTCTGCGTGCTTTACCGAAAGCGAAGTTAGCTAACCAATGGTGTGGTGCGCTTGATTGCCGGCTGCTGCGGCTGGTTGTCGCCCACCAACTCCTGCAGCATATGGCATCAATCGCACACCATTCGTTCGCTATTTTACCTAAATAACTCTACAAACATAACATAACCTAGCTTTAATTATATTAAAAAATTATTATAGAAAGGAAAAAATGCGGTAACAGTGGACGAGGACTTGCGCGGGTCACTCTGCATGGGCTGCAAATGAACACCCGTTCCGCCGCTTCGCCCGCTCGCAAGCCCACCTGTGTCCACTCTGCCCCGCCCTGCTGGGAGGATTATAACCCACCCTACCTAACAGAAACTAACGGGAGGGGGCTCCTTCCCCTCGACCCTCTGACGAGATATTAAATACCGAAACTTAACCCTCGTCCCTAAAGGATGTGCCGAACGGGGAAGGGTGTGTCTGTATGCCTATGCACTATTAGACAACTTTATAATTTTTCGTCAATATGTATATAAGTTTTAAAGGTACGCACGCAGAAGTTGGATTAATATTCACATTATACTTTAGCAAAAGTTTATAAAAATATGTCCAATGGTAACGGTGGTACTGACTGCACAGTTCACTGCCACTATACCCCATTTAGCCAAATGATCTTTCATCTGTCGCTCTTCTCTTATAATAACAATAACCTTTTCTTCACCAGTAGCTACGTATGCTAAAACATTACCAACAAATCTCCATCTCAAATTGCACTGTCAATGCTTCATCTTTGGGTTAGGAGTTGGGAAAGCGGTTGGTTAGGTAGGCATAAGTCAATAGAGGCCTAATTAAGCATATACTTTCCATTAGGCTTTCGCCAATTTTGTTTCCAGCATGTTTTGGTTAACTCTAACTTAAGCATGAGGCCTTCTAAACACCTTTTACTATCATGCACAAGGTTAAATTCGTCCAGATAAAACTAAAAAGTACTGTAATAGGCAATTTCAACCAAGATTCCTATTTACCATACTTCTCTGACTAACTTGGGGGGGGGTGGGGGGGGGTGGGGCAGGCACCCACCATTCACCCAGCGAGTTAACTAACTCTAACCAGGAGCATTGATTACGTAACCTAAACCTCAATCAAATAAAGGAGATAAGTACAGAGGACCATCTCTGTGCAAGCATATTTTGGCATACTCCAACAATGAGCTTGTACACCACTGTTTTATTACCACAAAGGTTCATTTCGTCCATTAAAAACTAAAAAGTAACAAAGTCAGGGAAATGTGCTTATCTTACCTCTTGTGGATGAAAAGCACAGAGAAATCTCTGCGCACGCATATTTTGGCATACTCTACTCTCAATAAATACGGCGTTGTACAACCACTCTGTTTTTACGCACAAAGTTCATTTTCGTCCTTAAACTCTAAAAAGTACAAAGTCAGGAAAATTGCTCATCTTACCTCTTAATGGGATGAAAAGTACAGAGGAAATCTTCAGCGGCAGCGGAGGTAATGGTGAAGACATTGTCTGTTCGATTCTTCGGTTTTGTTACCTTCACCGCGTTGCGACGATATCCTTCGCGCTCAAAACATTTTAGACGCTACCAAAATTACGTGACGAAGACATTCTTCACCAAGATAACATTTGCACTCTGGACTTCGGAGTCCCTGTCTTATATGGGTGACCTATCGCGGCGTGCGTCCACGCGCGTATCCTGGACAACTCCCGAGTCACAACACTCTGGCTTCCTCCAAAGGGGCCGGAGCTACGCTTGCCGCCATCCATCTTGAACTCTCAACACATTCGCGGGAAATATGAATTTTCGTCACAACATATATAATATATATAAATATATATATATAAAATAATATATATATAAATATATATATATAAAATATATAAAATTAAAATATATATATATATATAAAATATATATTATATATATATTTTTATATATATATATATATTATATATATTATATATATATATATATATATATATATACATATATATATATGGATATATATATATATATATATATATATATACATAATATATATATGGATATATATATATATATATATATATATATATATATATTATATGTACATAGTATATATATATATATATATATATATATATTATATATATATATATATATATATAATATATATATATATATATATAGTATATATATACATAGTATATATATGGTTTATATATATATATAATATTATATATATAAAATTTTATATATATACATATATATATAACTATATATTAGTGATGTACCTACCGAATATTCGCATTCGCATATACAAATGCGAATATTCGCATGTTTTTCAATATTCGCATTCGCATTCGCACCCCCAAACTCGTAGTTGTTTGCGATTATGCGAATATTTTGCCCAAATAAATAAACTTACAAAAATAAAAAAGAACCAAGTGAACATAAATATTACACAAGCAGACATATACATAATTAATAGTTTAGCCGAGTGTTAGTTAAAAGAATGGGTGAGAAGGCGTAGTGGTAGCCAAGGCCATAGTCCCTACCGTAGATAACAGTCAAGTCGCCACCTGCAGTCATGTCGCCAGGCGCCATATATTACGAATTATGCATTACTACTGATTTTTATGTGCCACTGAAGATGATACACAGTATTTATATCATGACTGTATAATCTACTCTGTTTCAGCGTTGTTTTATGCTTTGTAGCTGCAAAGTATAGACGGTTTCAAATTTTACTACGCTTTTTTTTTCGGCCGACGACGACAGCGGTACGACACTCAGTAAATAAACACTAGATAGCGACTTGACTGTTGGTAGCCACTTTGTAGATATTTTTGTAATTTGTTCATTTATAGCCATACTATGAAACAGATGAAGACACAAAATGACACAGATTCTCCAGATAGCCCCTTCTAACTTTCCTGAAATCATGAATGTAGAAATGTAAGTAATAACGCCACCATACGTCCGAAACGAAAAAAAGTTGCCCTGGCGACTTTACTTTTATCTACGGTAGGCACTACGCCCACCCATTTCCTTCAACGATAGCAGCCACTACTTCAAGGTCAGTTATGAACTCAACTCATTGCTCGGGGCCCTACTGCGTAAGATTATACTGCGTGTTCTTCTGTGTCACCACGGCACAATCAATTTCCCTTTTGAAAGGAACAGTATTGCAGCAGCCTAGTGCGTAATGACGTCCAGTACATCAGTGTGGTTTGGGATATTTTGAGTTATCTCTAAAAGAATTGCAAAATGTAAATTTCAATACTGTAATAATTATTCAATAAATAGTATTGTATAGAGTGGGTCCTCGTCCCGCAACAGGAAGCAGAAAATTTAATGGAGTTTACTTTAGACATTCATATGTTATTTCTGAACTCTTACAATAATAAAAAAATATTTCAATTACCGGTTTTTGATATAAAAAAAAATGTTTACTTTAAATATTTTTAATATTTCCCCCAAATTTGCATTCGCATTTGCGAATATTAAAAACCCAAAAAATTCGCATTCGCATTCACATTCCCCGAATCGGAAAAAATAGCCCTTCGGTCCCCACTAATATAATTAATTATATAAAATTTAATTATATATATATATATATAAAAATAAAAATATTTTATATATATATATATATATATATATATATTTATATATTATAATATATATATATATATATATAATATATATAAAATTTTAATATAATATATCAACAACATGGGGGGATCGCCCGGGGGGCGCTCCCCGCCCACCCCACGACCACTCCCCGGGGTCCCACGCGCGAGTTCCATGCAGGCTCCTTTCCCTACCAAGCAGCCTTTGACAAGAAAATCAACGCCCAGCACAGCCTTGTGGGGGCCCCCCTTGGCCTCCTCCACGCCGGGGTTGTCTCTTCAGATCAACCCCATGGGAAGGATCGGTTTCAGGGTAGGGCCACATCCCCCTATAACCGAAGTTGGCGCTGACGGACTATGCAGGTAATAGGCCTCGATTCAGTCTCACGGTGCAATCGCTGATTTGACACGTAATCATCCCAGCGATACCCCATGATTCTGCGAAGACACTTATTACCAAAGGCATTGATTCGTCTCTTCAAGTCACTATTTAGTGTCCATGTCTCACAACCATAGAGTATGACAGGGATCACAAGCGACTTGAAGATCCGGATCTTTGTCCTCCTGCACAGGTACCGACAACGCCAAATACTCCCGCTGAGCGAGTCCATAACACCGTGGGCTATGCCAATCCGCCGTAAGGCTTCTTGACGTGACCCGCCGTCATTATGGACTGCGCTACCAAGGTATGTAAAACTTTCCAAGATCTCAATGTCCTCACCACACGCATGAACAGACTGTACTGCTTCATCTAGTAAGTCTCCAAACACCTGGACCTTGGTCTTGAGCCAGGAGACCTCAAGCCCCAAAGGTTTTGCCTCCTCGTGCAGCGCCTCAAGAGCCATCACCAGGACCTCCAGCGACTCAGAAAAGATTACTGCATCATAGGCAAAAACAAGATCAGTGATTTTGGTGTTGCCAACGGATGCTCCACAATCACTTTGATCTACAACCTTGTCCAATACCTAGTCCATACAAGCGTTGAAAAGTGATGGGGCAAGGACGCACCCTTGCCTCACTCCTGTATTCACAGGAAAGAAGCTGGATACACCTCCCCCACACTTCACAGCACTCTCAGTCCCAGAATACAGACCAGTCATCAAACCAATAGTCCTTGCAGGAATCCCACGAAGCCGCAGAAGATCCCAGAGTGACTCACGATGCACTGAGTCAAACGCCTTCTTGAGATCAACATAGGCTGCAAGCATCCCCTGTCGAAACTCACGTCGGCGTTCCCCCAGGACACGAATATATATATATATATATATATATATATATATATATATATATATATATAATATATATATATATATATATATATATTATATAAATATATATATATATATATATATATATGTATATATGTTCTGGATATACCTTTACGCGAGTAATTATTCACACAGGTAAACTCGCATTGGAATGTGGAAGTTGAGTCAATGGTCCAGCAATTCACGTTTCTTTTAATCTGTTAACGTTGGAATGTTAATCAATGGTTTCGTGAGGATGTAGAGAGACGCCAGGGTAATTGAGGTAGTATTATTGTGTTAATCTACAATATATACACTTTGACGAATATACAGGGGGTCCCTGTTAAACAAACGTCTATACCCTAGCACAGGCAGTCGCCCTTCTGCTCGTCCCTGGCGAGGGCCACTCCGTGCCCCTGCCTAGCAGCTGTCAATTACTATGTTTATTTATCTACATATACCGCTGCTCCACTATTAAACATATAGTAATGAGCAAGTAATGTTTCTACCATAGAATAAACTGATATAATATAACTACTCTATATAAATATAAATTATGTTACCATTTATTTATAAGAGATGCTTGTTGAATTGCTTCAACATCTGTGGCAAATCTTCATAATAAGACGAGAAAGGGTCAGAGCAAAGGCTGGATGGGTTGTGTTCTTGGTTCTGCTTTATCTAGAATATTCTACAGCGCCCAATACATTGAAATTAAGAACCCTTGCTTACATCTAATTCTACTTACAAACAAGTTTCTAGTATCTATAAATAAAATGACATCATAATTAACAGTAAACCAGTCACAATATATATATATAAGTATGTGATCAAAAATACTATCTTAAAATGGCGCACCATAGAAAACCAAGTTAAGGGCTGACTAATACAAAAACAAAAGGTCAGACCTTTCTGTCGCTGGTTTCAACATACTCCCGACCATAGGAGTTTCTAACTTCTATCAAATGAAGGAATTACAGAATCTATAAAAATACTGCTTACATAATGCAACATCAACATGTCAACATAATCAACATGTTACCTATCTCATAAGAATGGAAAGTGTTTCCCAAATAATATTACAAATAAATACTTCAATCTTCATAGTCCAACATATTATTATAAATATCAAATAGGCTTACAAATCTAATCTACTTGGAGCCTTGGTTAGCCGACCAGCACGGGTACGTCTCTCATCCAAATTCTTAATACAGGAGTTGGCTTCTTGAACAGTTTTAGCCATAACATCAGAATCACACAAGATATTTCAAGTTGGTGTAATTTTTGTACAGGTCTATTGAGTAACCCCTTGGAAGTCTTGACTTTTACACTTCTAAGAATTCCATCCTTACCAGGAAATACATCTACTATTACACCCAGGGGCCACTGTAATCTTCCAATCCTTTCTTCCCTTTACTAACACTAAATCACCTTTCTTGATATTACACTTTGATGTAAAACCCTTAACAACAGGGGGTAGATTTCTTATGTAATCATTACTCCATAATTTCCAAAATTTATCAAGGATTTGATTTCTTAGGATTTCTCTTTCACTCAAATCCTTTGCAGAAATACAAGATGGGTTGGTATTCACATGCGTTTTAGAGCCATGAGTTCTCCCAATGATGAAGTGAGAAGGTGTTAATGGAGTATTACAATCAGGTTCATCTTCAATATGTGTCAAAGGCCTAGAATTAACACAAGCTTCAATCTCATGTAGGGTAGTTTCTAATTCACTCCTAGATATATAATTCACACCTAGAGTTTTTCTAACAGCAGACTTCACAGATCTTATCAAGCGTTCCCACCAGCCTCCCCACCAAGGAGACCGTGGAACGATGAATTTCCAAGGAGGAGATAGATAACCATACACTTTTTGAAATTCATTAATAGATGCCACAAAGGTTTTAGCATTATCTGAATAAAACACTGAAGGAAGCCCCTACGGGCAATGAATCTCCGAATAGCAAGCATGCAGTTAAAAACACTCATAGAGTCAGTAATAGGCTGGGCCAAAAAAAAAAAAGTTGTTCAGAATTTAATGTAAGTTTCCTAAAAGTTGTGAGTGAGTGTCAGGAACACAAAAATGTAAATTTGGTAAAAAAAAATTGACGTCTTACGGTAAGACAGTCTGTTACCGTGGAAACCATTACCGACAACTACACAAAATGCCTAAAATAATGATTTATCACGCTTTGAATGACCCTCAGAGATGCTGCTGGTACCAAATGATGCAGAATTGAAAGCCAAAGATGATATGACAACTAGACAGTGGGTTGTGATACAATTCAATAAAAATATTTGCAAAAAACTCATTTTTGTTTCAGATTTTGTGTATAAAATTCAAACTTTATGTAATAATAGGCATATTTGTTTTCTAATTGCTGGTCCTCACTTCTAAAGGCATGAATACCAAAACCAAGACCTTGCTGTGGCTCTTTGACAAGTGTCCCCCCATCTTCAGTGTACCAGGAAACCATGGATTCACTGGCCCTTATCCACCAACAGGGGAACAGGTTCTTCTTCAGTACCATGGGTATCATAAACAACTGCAGCAAGCAAGCCATCTTCAGTCTAGCGCATTGGATGCCGCCAGACTTGTAACAAAGGACTTGCAGGACTGGTGGGTAAATACTGGTATTACCCTTAAATCGTGGCAAGCGATAGAGCAGATGATCCTTACAGATATTGAGGAGTACAAACTAAGGAAGAGTAAGAGGAATAGGACAACAGATACAGAGACCAAGAAAAGGGAGGAGTTTTTTGGCAAACACGAGGCAGACATTTTGGATTGTTCAACCCGAGTTTGAGAGAGACTGGCAGCAAAACAACAGCTGGAGAAGCAAGACCAGACAGATAAGAAGACTGGTTGTACGGAAGGTGTACGTGGGGTTACTCGCACCGCAACTCTGGGCCCACGCGATCAGAAACTAGCAAAAGGCAGAAGCGCAAGTTTTCTTGATCAGCAGGCAGCGCAGGAGAGAAAAGCTAAGGATTGTCTACGCTCTGCCACTGCTGCCCATAGTGCAGATGCCGTAGAAGAAAGTCACGACCCTGAGTCTGAAGATTCCACTGAGATACCAATGCACACTGTTTCTGTGTCACTCCCTAAGGTCAGCAAGAAGATGGAAAGTGTTCCTATGGAGGCCTGCTTCATTGCTGACAAGTACGCAATCTCGAATAGGGCGGTGACAGAACTGGCTGCTGCCTTTCGTAAAGATGGAGGGAAGAACCTTGAGGAGTACAACCTGTCTGTGAACACACGGGAAGGAGGAGACAGTCTGCAAGGCTTGAGAAGGCGGCAGATATTACTAAGTGGCAACTTGGCGATATCACTTCCAAGATGTATGCACTACACTGGGATGGGAAGCTGATCAAGTCCCTAATGCATGTGGGCAAGGACATGGAACGAGTGGCGGTGATACTGACAGGGACGGATGGCCAGGAAGTTCTACTATCAATTGTTGGGATGGAAGGAGGTCAACTGCTGAAAATGAGGCAGCAAAGATTATTCAGGTGATTATTCAGTATTATTTTGTATTTTTTTGTATTATTAACTCACTCACATTGTTATCGTTATTTATTCCACTCGCATAATCGACTCAGCTTCGCTTCGTTGATTACTGATCGTGTAATAAATAACGATAAACAAATGCTCGTTCATTGATTAACTGTATATTAGCGTGTGTTAGTCACCTTATTCTATTTATTTTCTTTCCAGGTCCTTCAATGACCATCCACTGGACACATCCCGGATAGGTGCTCTTGTCTTTGATACAACTGCAGTGAAACTCTGGGTGTCTGGAGTGGAGTCGTCGTAAGACTGGAGACAGAGTTGGTAGAAGTCTTCTGCAACTGGCATGTAGACACCACATCCATGAGTTGATTGGGGGGGCATCTTGCTCAATTGTGTATGGCCCAACCACAGGACCCAATGAACAGCTGTTCAAGCGACTGGTGAACAATTGGAGCGAATTGAACCACAACAACTACACATTGGTCGAGGTGACTGCTCCACAAAGAGAGTTGACGGGCTATATACATAACACCATCACCTTCCTTCAGACATGGATCGAGAACAGCACCAAGGAGACACTTCGACATGACTACTGGAGCTGGCAGAACTAACACTGCTGTTTCTTGGAGGGACCGTCCCTGCCGGTCGGAGATCCATCACCATCAAAGCGCCTGGGCATTCCATCACGCCCGTTGGATTAGCAAGACTTGTGTACACGTTTAAGGTGGCACTCTTTCGATGCCAGCTTGGGATGTATATGCACCCGAAGAATTGGAAGACATCACCAGTCTTGCTGTATTCTTGGCAATCTTCTACACGAAAGCATGGTTAACGTGCACGAGTGCTGCCGATGCACCATCGAATGACCTGGCACTAATGAAGAACCTCCTCAAGGCAGAGGCCAGTATCAGCAAGGACCCAATGAAGTGGCCTGCCAAATTTCTCTCCTTTGTCGTTCCGGGCAGACAGAAGCTACAAAACCATTTGTGGTATCTCTCAGAGAGATTGGTCTCTTTGGCACTGTTCTCGGACCGAACATCATCTGACAAACAGACGATGAGAAAGGCTATGCTGAGGTACCATGACGCGACAGACAGTCCACAGACAAGAAAACAGGAGATGCCAGCCTCACATCAATTGGCAGTAAAGCCTCAAAGACTTCATTGGACATGACTCTTGGAGCATGTTTGAGCTCTTGGGTATTGACTCCAGCTTTGTCAAGCTCCCCGTTGCACAATGGACCACCTCGGACAACTACCGTCATGGCAAGAAAGTTGTGGCCAACCTCCCTGTTGTCAATGACGCAGCAGAGCGGGCACTAGGACTCGCCACAGATTTGAACACAACAAGGCCCCCAAATCTGAAGAGCAGCTCCAGGCACTATACAGAGTTGTGAAGGGTGTCCGAGAGAAGCTGCATGGACTGGCAACGTCAACTGAGGTTGTGACAAAAAAGTCACTGGCCTCCATTTCGTACAGTTGGGACTAATATGAGTGTGTATTGTATGAGTGTGTATTGTGTACTGATCTTACTTAGAAGTAATTGACTTCCATTGGTAGATTTCGGGATAACTAATTTTTATTTGTTCAATAATTGACCATAAATGTGAAGAAAATGTGTTTTTTTATTTAAAAGTGGAATTAATTGTTTCACAGACATTGTGTATATGTTCTATGCTCTTGGCTGTCTTTTCTGCATATTTTGGTACCAACATGAACCCTGACGGTCATTCACAGCCTGAGAAATCATCAATTTAGTCAATTTGTTGTCTTGCCGGAAAACGGTTGCTATGGTAACGGACTGTCTGACCGTAAGATGTCATTTAAAAATAAAATTTTATCATGGGTTTGTTCCTGATACCCAATCACAACTTTTAGGTGCCTTACAACCTTGTAGTATAAATCTTGAAAATAACCCCTTTTCTGGCCCAGCCTAGTCAGTAAGCTCCACATGAATGGCTCTGACTACTGCACAGGTGAAAAGCAAAATGTAAAACTTCTTAGAAGGAAAATCGGAACAGAATAGAGGACCAGCAAAGTCAAGTCCAGTTACAGTAAATGGAGGTGTAGATTTCACTCTTAGTTCTGGGAGAGGAGCTACAGGTTGACTACATGCTCTCGAATCATGTCTTTGACACCTTACACATTCCCTGGTGACAGACTTTGCCAATCTTCTAATGCCTATTATCCAAAAACTATCTCTTAAAGTAGACATCATAGTAGAAACACCTGCATGCTTGAGAAATTTATGCTGAAAATAACAAGGAGCTTTGCTAGGTCACCTTTGGGTATTATGACTGGATGTTTACTTCCATAGCTTAAGTCTGCAAACTCAAGTCTACCTTTGATTCTTATAAATACTTTATCATCTAAAAAAGGATTCAATTTGATCAAGCTTGATCCTTTGGGGAGAGGCTTGTTATTTTTCAAAACCTTGATTTCTCCTGCATATATCTCTCTTTGATTACAATAAACCATTTTCAATTGGACATTATCTAATTCATCAGCAGTGAGAAGGCCCTGAATATTTCTTTATGCTTGGTTTACAGTTGTTTATGAATCTCAAAACCAAGCAACAAATGCTGAGCTTTACTAAATTTTGCCAACTTCTTCTACAATCTCACCACTAGCCAGTTATCTACATAATATCCCTTTTAAATTTTCATGTATTATTCAGTCAGTGGGACCCTTCAAGATGAGTCAAAATAGTAGCATTTAATAAAAAAGGGGGGCAGTGTTACCAAATGGAACACGCAGAAACCCATAAACTTATCCCTTTTTACCCCCTTCAAAAAGAAACGATGCACATCTCTATTTCTCGCTTCATACTTTTTTGAAAAATGCCTTGGTGATATCAAGCTAAAGCTAGGGCCACCTCCTGAACGATCAGTTTTTCCATAAATCAGGTTGGGGGAGGGGCCCCAGCAGAAAAACAGTTATTCAGGATATTCCCATTTAACCGAGCTGATAAAATAAAAAAACAGGTTAAATCTTAGTATCACACTTTTTTCTCTGATACGGGACGGTGAGCAAAAAAGTAGGGTAAGGATAGAAATTTCCCCATCACAGGGAATTCCTCAAAAATACCTTCCCTTCATAATCATAAAAAACCCTTAAATTTCTGTTTAAGCTAACATCTTTATCAATTGGTATGTAATCTATTAGTCCTTTATAGAAATTTTTTCTTTACTATAGATAAAACCCTTTTGCTGATTCACTTTCCCAAGGGCAAGGCACTCATATTACTATCAACAAATTTAATGTTTAGAAAACTCCTGCAGGCAGGTTAGACTCAAAAAAACAATCAGTTCCCTTAGAAGAAACCCCACAGACTCTAAGTCCCAAATTTGCACATCATAGTTGACCCCTTTGGGAAATACACAAATTTGAGTAAGTAAAGTGAAATCTGGCACGCACCCAAGCTCCTGACAGAACCCAAACCCAAAAAAACTGAATTTGTGTACTATTCCACAACTTGAAAAGTATCAGGGGGATCAAAATTGCCAGTAGCATCGAGCCCAATAAATAATCAAATGCCCATCTGGAAATTTTTCAAGGGTCATCAAAAGTTCTAAGGGGAAAAGCACTCAATAATTATGGGGAAACAGTTGGTTACAAGGTTTGACATACTTAGGAATTTCACAACAATCAAGAATGTGATGCTTTATTACAAAAAGTAGTTTCAGAGAATAATTTTAAATTTGCCTGCTCTTATTAGATTTTTCACCCAAATGCTGAATTGAAGTTGACTAGAAAGCCACTTGGGTTTTACACTTTTAGCAAGATTCACTTACATGGTTTCTGTAGACCCACGTCAAACAAAGTTTGCATCAAAACCCAAAACCATTTTTCCAAAAACCTTAAACCTTTGCTTTTTGCAAAATAGTACATTTTTCTTTAGGGAGGTAATTTTTTGAAGAGAAACGCTCCCTTTGGAACTGGAACTCTTTCCGTTGGCTACTAGGATTCAGACCTGTGTTAGTACAACCTTCATGGGGTCATTATAATATTTGTTAAATTTTAATCCCACAATTAAAATTTTGTTTACATTACTTTTTTACAAAATTGCAAAGATCCCTTAGCAATTGCCCTTACAAAAAACACTTAAAACACAAAGGGCAGATTGAATTCATCGCACGGCCCCTTTTCCACTTTTTTAAATATTTAAAAAGCATTTCTTGATTTTGTCTCTTGCTAAAAAACCCCAATTAACCCGTTAACTTCGAAGGGGCGTGAAGAGCTGAGCTGAAGCCCCTTTTCCCCCTTAAAACCCCCTTCATTACCTTCCTCTTTCTTCAGGTTCATGTTGCCTTTCAAATTTCTCTGAAGTAACATTTTAAAAGGGCTCCGAACGTTCAATGCTCTCTACTCTTCTTGCAGGAACTGCAGGAGAATCCAGCGCGTTCACGTCCAGCACCTTTTGAGCCCCCCATTCGTATTTCTTAGGAAGACGGGTGGATGATTTGGGGTTGAAAGACTTCACAGTTACCCGTGACACCCAATGTTTTTAAAAATTTTGAGTGTGTCAGTAGCTCGTCACGTAGAAACCGAGGGGTTACGTATTAAAACCTCTTGCCCTTACCCGGAAACTTTTCTTTAAAAAAAGCTTGAACCTGGGGAAAAGATTTTCCAGGCCCTTCCAAAAACCTCCTTTAGTAGTGTACAAGCAGTCTTATAATTGGGGCTTGTGTGGAGAGACCAATATGACTGATTTACTTCTCCTTCCAACAGTGAAACTAAAAGCTAAAATTTTTCTTATCACGGAATGTCTGCATCTCAACAGAGACATAAATTGGTCCCAAAAAGGACTGCCATTCTGTAAAATTTCACCTTTTAAATTTGGGGAAAATTCTAAAATTAGGCAACCTTTCTTGTTTCAGGGAGAGGGTCCGCCACTTTAAGCAAGCATCAGCAAAACCCCCTTTTACTTGCAGATTTGAAAAATTTCTCAGAGGCCTTTTTCTGTGTATACGAGCCCTTTAAACTGAAGGGAGCGGGCCCCATCTAAGCTTTTTCAAGGCATCAATCTCAACCCAGTTCTAATTTTGACTGCACTTCATCTAGTTTTGACAGGGGTCGACAAAGTCATCGTTGTACTTTTTAAACTCAAAAAAAGTGAAAATTGACGTTTGAATAAGCTCAGAAGCTGGTTTTTACATTCGGGAAACCCCAAACCCTTTAGCACAGCTCTCGACTTTAGAATTTCTCCATCTTTATCTGTCTGTATGCCCCAAAAAAATCACAAGAGGCCTTAAAAACTTTACCTCCCGGGGCTGGACCAAAAAAATGAATTGCTTCAACTCTGTGGCAAAAACTTCATAAAAGACGAGAAAGGGTCGAGCAAAGGGGGGATGGGTTTTGTTCTTTTGGTTTTTCTTTTTCTAGAATATTCTACACGCCAAACATTTTAAATTTAAAAACCCTGCTTAATCTAAATTTACTTACAAAAAAGTTCTATATCTGTAAAAAAAAGACATCATAATTAAAAGTAAACATCACAATAATATTATATAAGTATGGATCAAAAATACTATCTTAAAATGGCGCCCATAGAAAAAACCAAATTTAAGGGTGACTAATACAAAAAAAAAAAAGGCAGACCTTTTTTGTCCTGGTTCAACAATGCTTAAAGGTACGTGACTCCTATATAGCCTTGCCGCCCTCCACTTGCTGAGTTGCAGTAACTAGGTGAAGCTGGCCTCACGCGGCCACACCCTACTTCACACATAAATACGTTTTCCCTTTTAAAAGCCTTACATCGCCAGCACGCACCCGGTACGCCAGCGGATAAAAAATGTACCTAACAATGTTTTAAAAAAGTTAATACCCGTCCGACCCGGAAGATTGAAATTTCCAGTAAAAAATATTTCCAACGTGATAGTTCGCTTTTAAAACAAAAAAACAAAGTAGCATAGTCATGAGATAGAAAAAAATGGGGTTTTGAAATCAGGAAGGGGGTTCCCCCAGAGCCGGGTATACTGCGACGTCAGAGAAGGTATTTGGAACAAAAAATATTTTAGAGAATGTTAAAAATCGAAGAGATTTTAGCGGAAAAAGTGGAGACGTTTCTTGTAAAAAAATTCCCGGAAGCAAAAAAAAAACCAACACTACAAGTGACCAGAAACCCTTGATGGGAAGTTCCGTAAGAGAGGGGAGAGAGAGAAAAGAGAGAGAGAAAGGGGAAAAAAGAGGAGAGAGAGGAGAGAGAGGAGAGAGAGAGGAGAGAGAGAGGAGAGAGAAAGAGAAGAGAAGAGAGAGAGAGAGAGAGAGAGAGAGGGGGGGAGAGAGAAGAGAGAGAAGAGATTCAGATTAGATTCAATACTTTTATCACGGAGAGAGAGAGGATCAGGTGTTGTGGGGGCAAACGGGAGTATAGCACCCCTTGGGGAAAATTCTTTAAACTCAACCCTAAATATTGCCATCGCCGCTTCCACCACCTCACCACCCACTCCCGTACGGGGAAACGATATGAAAAAAAACAAGAATGGAATGAAAAGAAAAGGGGAAAAGGGGGCAGAAAATGATAAGGAGGTGCAAAATGATAGAGGGAAAAAGAAGAGATTTTATTAGAAAGGAATGGAACACACGGGAAAAAATGCGGAGTACTACAAAGAGAAAAAGGGGGGTTGAAAAAGGAATTTAATAATATATATAAGCCTATTATATAAATTTATATATATATATATTTATAATTTTATATATATATATGAGAGAGAGAGAAGGGGGGAAGATTTGGGGGAGATGA
>JACEEZ010007356.1:42500-49112 GCA_016584305.1 Chionoecetes opilio | reverse complement strand
GGGGGAAAAGGGGAAAGGGGAAAAAAAAATTTTTAAAAAGGGGGCCCGTTTTAAAAAGGAATTTTTCAAAAAATGGGGCATTAAATTTTAAAATTTTTTAAAAATAATTAAATTTTATTTAATTTTATTAAAATCTTTAAAATTTATAAAAATTTATATATCTATTATATTTATATATATACATATTATATATAAATATATAAAAATATATATATTATTTATTTATATATTTTATTATAAATAATATTTTTAATATTATATAATATATTATTTTTTTTTTTATTATTATAATCTTTTATTTTTATATTATATTTTTATTAATTTTTTACTTTTTTTCTTTTTTTTTTTTATTTTATATTTTTTATTTTATTTTTTTTTTTTTTTTTTGGTTCGTTCTTTATTTTTTATTTTTTTTTTCTTTTTTTTTTATTTTTATTCCCCCTTTTTTTCTTTTCTTTTTTTTTCTTTTTTTATTTCTTTTTTTTTCTTTATTTTCTTTTTTTTTTTTTTCCTTTGTTTTCTTTTCTTTCTTTTTTTTTTTATTTTTTTTTTTATTTTCTTTTTTTTCTTCTTTTTCTATTTTTTTTATTTTTTATTTTTTTAATTTTTTATTTTAAAAACTTTACTTTTGGGGGCATACGCCGTGGGGCGCGTCACCTCGCCCACCCTCGGCCCTCCCGGGGTCACCACGCACGAGTCCCCATGTTCGTTCCACATGCAGACCCTTCCCATCCCCCAAGCAACTTCGGGGGGGAAACATCAACTTGCCCCCCACGAGCCTTGTGGGCGTTTCCCCTTGGCCCCCCCCCCACGCAAGATTGTTTCATATTATAATCCGGGGGAAAATTTCGGTTTAAAAGGGTAGTGTGCCACATTTCCTATTCGCTGATGAACCCCGAAGTTGGCGCTGACTTACTTTTGCGGGAAACGGCCCTCGTTTAAATTTCACGATGAAATCGCTACTTTGACAGTAAAAATCGCTCGATACCCCATGTTTCCCCTCAAGGCCCCTTCCCAAGGCATCATTCCCTCTTCAATCGCTATTTATTTTCATTATCACATCCTAAGTAGGACAGGGCAAAAGCGACTTGAAAACGGTTCTTCGTCCTTCTGCACAGGTACCGACAACCCCAAAATACTCTGCTGAGCGAGCCCCAGACCCGGGGGCTATGCCATCCCCCGTAGACTTTTGACGTGACGTGACTTATTGACGTGCCCCATATTAGGTGTCTTTAGTACTGCGCCACCAGGTATGAAAGTTTTCCAATTTGTCAATGTCCTCGCCGCACCATAAATAGACTGTACTGTTTCATCCAAACAATGTTACATTATCTTGATAGTGGATGGGGTGGGGGTGCATTCATCCAATACTGATTTGTGGGTATTAAGCTTTGTGGCATAAATATAACCCCCCCAGTTTAGCAAGCAATTTTTGAAAAAAAAAAATATTTTTTTTTCTTTTTTTTATAATTTTTTTTCATTTATAAGTATAAGCACATTGTGTTTTAAATGGTACTCCTGAAATGTGCCTGACAAAGAAAAAAATTTCCTCTCTTGTCTTTTGGCCCGACTTAAAATTCAATTGAAGTTTTTTGTATTGTGTGTGTTTTTTCTTTGTGTGTTGTTTTGTGTGTGTGTGGGGGGGGGTTTGTGGGGGTGTTGTGTGTGTTTTTGGGGGTTTGTGTGTGTTTTATCCCTTCATCCATGGTTTTTCCCGAAAAGCGGGCTCGCAATTCCTGTTTCAACCCCCCGGGTTTAAACTTCAGCCATTATTCCCGACTTTGAATATGCTGAACCTACACCCCCCCCAAAAAACCCCACCCATCTCCTTGTTTAAACCCAAACATTTTACGTGGGTCTCCTACCCCACCTAAATGTTTTTGCTCGCGGGGTTGCTTGCGGGGGATAGCCAAATACTTCCTACGCACTGTCCTTCCCTTCACTCTGTTCGCACTTACTGGAAGGTGTGTTGTTGCCCTCGCGCTCTTTTCCTGTGGGGTTTTTTTTGGCTCTCCCCCCAAGTAAGTTTTTGGACTACTTTTGAGGGGCTACACAACCCCATCGTGAAAACAAATTTTCGGGGTTTTGTTTTTCCCAAAAAATAGGTTTACTAAAAATCTTTTCCCCCAAATTTGTCGTATTTTTCCTCATTTATTATTTTTTTTTTTTTTTCTATGGTTTTTTTTCTATCACTAAGAAATAAAATCTTTTTTCTATCACAAAATTTTAAATTATTATTCATTTTTTAATAAATTTTTTTTACAAAAGTTTGTTTTCTCAAAACCACCTTTACTCTCAAAATTAATTTTTTTTTTTTTGGCGTCTTTTTTCACGATTAATAATTGAATCTAATTGATTGTAAAATAATAAAGAAAATTTGAAAATTAAATTGTAAAATAAAAAAAATTTTCTTTCTAAAAATCCCTTTTAAGTTATTTTAAATTTTAAGGGGTAAAAACAGGGAATTTAAAATTTTTTTCTCAAACCTCACCATTTCTCTCAGAACTTTAGCTATTCATTTTTACTTTTTTGGGGATCATAAAAAAAATGGGTTGTAAAAAAATAGTATGGAAAAATGCCTTTTTTTTTACTCCAAAAAATGCCCCTTTTTTTTGCTTAAATCCCGTCTTTTGTTGGGGTGCTTTAGGGTTTGGGCTCTCAGCTGATGCTCCTGTCCCCTGGATATAACAGGAATATTCTCAAATTTTTATCGGGTAACGGTTTGTTCAAGCTGTCCCCCCCTGCTGGATTGACCATGCCCCTCCTGAGAAAATTTTAGCCTGAATTACACTTATATTTTGATTTGGGCCTCACATGGTTTTTTTTTGGAAAGGTAAATCGCGAAATTAAATTTTTCTCAAAATACAAAAATTTAAATAAAATGACCAAAAATGCATTTACAAATTTTATGTTGGTGTCAAAATGAGCAGAATAACAACCCAAATTGAAAAATTTTGCTTTATCTAAAATAATGGTATAGACTGGGAATATTTTAAAAGGGGGCCCAAATCGCAAAATATCGGTTTTTCTTCGAAAATACAAAAATTTCAATAGAATGCCCAATAATGCGGTAAAAAAAATATTTTTTTGGTGTCAAATGAGCAAAATAAAAAGCCATATTGTAAAAATTTGGTTTATGCATAATATGATGATTTAAACTACTTATTACAACATAAAATACACTGTGAAAATTTGGGAAAAGCAACGTGAGCGATGGACAAAAAAGGGCATATTGCATATATGAAAGTTTACATGTAAAATGAAATGAAATGAAAGAATGTCGTGTTAAAGTCACTCAATCCTTTAAAATTGCCACATGTAGGGGTTGTGACACACTCCGTTATTACGGACATGCGCTATGCACTTAAAGTTCTTGCCCTACAAAGCATCTGGAAGTTCCCAAAATTTTTGCACTTGCACCAGACATGTCTGTGAACATTTTGGGGAAAGGGGATCGTCCAACTGACTGGGGGTTAGCCCCTCCCGTACACCTCGTCCATCCATTTCCCAATGGGCACTCGTTTTGGGGATTGGTACATCTGCCTGAACCACACCCTAGCCTTTTGGTGTGCGCGTTTGATGTGTTTTTTCAAACTTTTTTCACTTGGCGGAAGTTTTCTTGGTCTTTGGTGCCTTTTGAAACATCGGAAATCGAATGTTGATGTTATTTCGTCCGAAGCGGTGATAATCGGAGAAAACTTTCCACACTCCGTAGGTGATTCTGACAGCGTGCACCTGAGGCTCAAGCAATGCTCCTGTTGCTGGAACCCCTTCCGTCGCTTTTTCCCGGTCCCTTGGTGACTGACTGTGTCAATCCGTAACCGCAGGTATACCGGATGTTACGCTGATGATGGGTTCATCTGAATGTCGTGCCACCACAAAAAGCCGTTCCTGCCTTGTGCCTTTCTCATCCAGAGCTCTCCACTTAATTGCCCGCGAAGTGTGGAGCTCCAATACGTGGGTGTCCTGCACAGATATGATCCTTTCGTATCCATCCATAAGGCCGCCGGGCAGAAATTTTACGTGATCGGCCTCCTCGTGAGATGTTGCATTTTGTTAAACAAAACCCCCTTTGGGACATGCTACTTTGGTTTTCTTCCTAAAACCCACCTGCAGCGATCACTCACAAGTGGGTCGCTCTTTTTTTTCCTCCAACATCATTTGATCGCTGAGAAAATTGGTAAATTTTTCTTTTTTCGGTGTCCATGAACTGCTTCCATTGGGGGGGTGGAATTCCTGCTGTCGATCTTTCGCCGGATAGAACTACTCGCCCCTCTCTCCTTTCCCGGGGCCAGCTTTTTGATGTGTACGATATCGATCGAAAACCCCATCGCTCTTAGCAGTGCCCCATTTAATGACTGAACACTGTGCATTGAAGACATCAGCCCAAACTCCAAAAGACTTTGCTCCCCTTGGTTTTCCAATGGCTTGTACCAATGCCGACCATCTATGATAAACAATTCTTAAGCGAAATTTTTGGGAGGACTCAACAGTTAATCCATCCTCCAAGATCTTCCCCCAGCGCAGCTTTTTCTAGGACGTAGGCGTCCTCCCTGTCCTGCCCATGACAGTGGTACCGGTTTAGTTCATGATCAGAAATTTAAAGGTCTATATCAGTCCGGGTCCTGTGCCCAAGAAACCCCTGGGAAAAGAAACCCGTCTGCTTGATGGTTTGACCCTTTTTACTAGCATCCCTTCCCCTTTCTGTGTTACTTGTCGTCATTTGGGGCTCTGTGATGTTTTTAATTTTTAAGAAAACCGACGATTGTTTGCAAATCCGGTTCCACAATTTTTGATCTTTTTATTATCCTGGGTTTCAGCGGTCCCCTAAAAACGTTTCTTGATGTTTTCAAGGGCAAGATCCTTGTCATCCCGACAGGTCACTCGTCGCCTGCTTGCTCTCACTGTCAAATATTTTGAAACTGAATTTTTTCCTGTAGCTTTGTACGCAGATGCGCTACTCGGTGTCTCGATTGCCCTGCCAAAAAATTGAAAGGGGTTTTTTTCAAAATTCAATTCGTCAAAAAAATGCAACTGACAGCAGTTTAGTACGAGGAAAAACTGCAGTGTCTAAAAAAAAATATTTTTTTAATCACCATAGCACCGTTATAACAATTATATAATCATCATCGTCGCGAAAAAAATAAAAACACAGTAATGGGGGCGGCTTTATGTCATATTTTCTCGCCTAACCCTTTCATATAACACCGTAAATAACGAATTATACCATAACACTTTCACGGCCCACAAAATTGTTATATACTAATTAAAGAACAAAAGGGTTAAAAACCTCTGAAACAGGCATATAAATGTTAAATCACCAAATTGGCCTCGATGAAAATTACTATCACTGGGGGTACGAATCATAGATGCACAATAAAAAACAGATCTAGTCATCGTCATCGTTTTAAAGGATTCAAGGATTAGGAATCCATTTCAGTATTTTTTTTCCCTTCTTTTTAACTTTCCCAAATTCCTATGCATAAAACCCAAAATTTTTTTCAATATGGGTTTTATTCTGCTCTTTTGACACCCCAAAAAAGTTTTTTAATGCAGTATTGGTCTTTTATTGACATTTTTTTTTATTTTCGAGAAAATCAGTATTTCGCGATTGACCCTCACACAAAATCCCCCTGTGAGGTCCCAAATCAAAAAATTTAAGTGTCATCCAGGCTAATATTCTCAGGGGGGTGTCAGGGTTCAATCCTGTTGGGTATAGCTTTTAAAACCCTTACCCCTCAGTGATTTTTTGGGCCCCTTTTTCACATAATATTCCCCATCTAATATGGCTGGATAAAAATTTTTAAAACTTTGGCTCAAACAGTTTCTTTACAATTTTTATGTAAAACATTAGCAAATTTCAGAAATTTCAAAGTTTTTTTTTTTTGCTCCTGAAAATTTTGTTTTCTGTTAATTCATTTTACTGGTAGGGAAATGATAAATATGCTTTTCTTCATGTTCATTTTTTTAGAATTAATGAATTTTTTTGAAAGTATTTTTTTATTGATTTTTTCCCAAAAAGGGTATTCACACTCCTGTAGTGTTGGTGTACGCAGCCATAGGGTAATCTTTTAGGGTTTTTAAAATGGGCGTAACCCCTAACATTTTTTCAGTGGAAAATACCCAGGAAAAGCGGGGGCCGGGATCGAAAGCCGGGCCAAGAAAGTCCGTGACGCTCTAAAAACCCCCAAACCGTTCAGGGCGAAGTGTGTTGTGTGTGTATTCATCTATTTTTATTTTACGGGCCTGACAACGCTCGTATGGCCCCCTCTCCATATCAAAATTTATTTTTTTCGTTCTCTTTTTTTTTTTTTTTTTGTGTTTGGGCCCAAGCCACCCCCCGGGGGGGGCGTGTGTTTTGTGTTGTGTGTATGTATGTGTGTTTTGTGTGTGTTTTTGTTTTGTGTTTGTGTGTGTTGTGTGTGTGTGTGTGTGTGTGTGTGTGTGTGTGTGTGTGTGTGTGTGTTCCCTCGAAATTTTTCCAAA
The DNA here is from genome assembly GCA_016584305.1 of Chionoecetes opilio. Taxonomy (NCBI): domain Eukaryota; kingdom Metazoa; phylum Arthropoda; class Malacostraca; order Decapoda; family Majidae; genus Chionoecetes; species Chionoecetes opilio. Next base: position 42,626 of record JACEEZ010007356.1, on the reverse strand, counting down.
TAAAAAAAATTGATTTGGAAAAAACAGGAAAAACTTAATCCACTCTAAGTATTCATCATCTGGAAAAAAGGGTTTATGTCAAAAAAAACAACCCGTATTCTTTGATTAAAAACTTTTTTGGGGGTA
>JACEEZ010007356.1:37500-40000 GCA_016584305.1 Chionoecetes opilio | reverse complement strand
TATATTATTTTATATATATATGTATAGATAAAAGTAGATAAATAGATTATAGATATAGATATATTCGTTTAAAATATATATATATATTATATATATATATAAAATATATTATATATATTATATATATATAATATATATATATATATATATATATAATTTTTATATATTTATATATATAATATATATATATATAATATATATATTATATATAAAATATATATTATATTATATATATAAAATATATATATAAAATAAAATATTAATATATATATATATATATATTTTATTATATATATATATATATATATATATTATATATATAATATATTTATATATATATATATATATTTTAATATATATATATATTATAAAATAATTTGATAATAAATAGATATATAGATATAATATATGTAGATATATATATATATATATTTTATATATATATATATATATATATAATATATATATATATATATATATATATATAATCTATATATATATATATATATATATATATATATATATATATATATATATATATATATATATTATATTATATATATATAATATATATATATAAATATATGTACAATATATATATATATATATATATATACAGAGCTGGTCACTAATACATTGAATGTATTCAAATACTAAATATTAAATACATGGGAGAAACTTTTAAAATCCCAAAATATAAATACTTTTTACGAATGTATTTAAATACTAAATACAAAAATACATCAATTGTTTTTAAAATACTAAAAAATTTAAATACATAAATTGGTTTTTAAAAATACATTTGCATATGTATTCAATAATTGTGTATCAATAAATCCATCACGTCGCCTCGCCCACCCTACGACGCCATTTCCCGGGGGTCCCAACCCCCCGAGTCCCCATGCAGGGTCCTTTCCCCATATCAAGCAGCTCTCGAAGGAAACATCAATTTGGGCCCACCCCCGGGAGCCGTGTGGGCGTCCAGGGGGCAACTTAGCAAAACCAATTGGGGGCTTTTTTGGTGAGGAAAACCCAAATTTGGATACTAGTAGACTATCCTTTTTATGAACAAAAAATTTGGATTTTGGGGCCCACTCAAATTCACTTCCCTGTTTGGCTGTGGCACCTTTTTTTTCAAAATGGCCGCTAGGGGTTTTACAAATAATTTTACAATCTCCCTTATATGTACCAGTCGTTAAAGGATAACACTAAAAATTGGTCTAAACATATATTAAAAGCTACTCATCTGCTCCCTGGGGCCGTCCCCCTTTGGAAAGGAAAAACCATTCTAGAAAGCGGGAAACCCAGACAGGTTCTTCATGCTGGTAGTGACGGGGGGCACATTAGATATTAGTGTGGCAAGTGGTCGACCATTTTCGAGCTAGCACCCTTCTAAAATCCACCAACGATTAAAAGCTTCGGTCCACCCCCTACCCCAGGGGAAAAGGAGGGTGCTGGAGGGGGAGATGGCTGTTACCATGGAAGGAATTTTTTTCGCTGCCCTTTTGAAGGGGATTGTGGTCGATTTTGTCTACGGCTGCGTTGTAAATATTACTGCGCATCTTTGGGGGCAAAAACCACTTGTTCTCTGTAAACCCGGGGTTGGCAGGAAAGTGTTCCCCATCTGAGCTGAAAGGGAAAGGAACGGGGGGGCATAGAGAGGGCCTCATGCCCGGGTTTGCGCCCAACCTGTCAAACTAATTCCCCTTTCGGGGGTGAGCGTGAAATCTTTCCCTACTTTAATTGGGGGAAACTGGTGTCTCCTGTGCAGCAGGGGTGCCTCCAGTTAGGGGTTCCTGTGGGGGCGATGTGCCCCGGTTTGGGTGCTTGATGCTTTTAAAACTTCAGCATCTGGGCAATGGCAAGTCTGCAGGGGTTCGCCCTTTCCATCTGGTCCCTTAATGCGGGACCCTCTAGGACCAGGGCTCAGGGGGCCCAAGCAGCAGTGTTTGCACAGTTTTCTTTTTGGGGCACCCTTTCGGGGAAATCCGTTGAAGGGCTTAGCTTCTTAAAACATGTGGCGGGGGGGCCACGGTCTGTGCAGCACGTGAAAATTGGCCACATCATTATACTGTCCACCTCACAGGCTTTGATAGAGCAGCCCCAACGCCCCTTTCTTCAAATCCAGCAGGACGTCCTTTTCCCCTTTTGGGTTGTGCGCGCATGCCCATGAACGGGGTAAGGACCCTCTGCCGCTCCCTGTGGAAAATGGACCCTTGTTTTCGAGCTTAAAACCCCCAGCTTTCCATTATGGACTGATAGAGCTCTACGAGATTAGATAACTTAAAACCGGGGGGGCGGGCTCCTCTCTAGCCTAGCTTTTCTAGGTAAAAGGAACCCCTTCGGCGAAAAAAAATACCTGATACTTTTTTCGCTTCCTTTTTTCCCCCTTTTACTTGGGGCCCCTTTTAGACTGGACCCCTTTCTAACATGGTTGTGCGCCTGTGAAACAATTTTTATGGGACTTTGGGTTCCTGGGCGTCATTTTCTCCGGGCCCGA
>JACEEZ010007356.1:25000-27500 GCA_016584305.1 Chionoecetes opilio | reverse complement strand
CAATCAAGTCTGGAACCCGGGAAAGGAGAGAGGGGCGAGTACGTTCTATCCGGCGCAAGATCGACAGCAGAGAGATTCCACTCCCTGCCAACTGGAAGCAGTTCATGGACTTACCAGAAAACAAGGCAAATCTTACCAAGTTTCTCAGCGATCAAATGATGTTGGAGGCAAAAAAGAGCCGACCCACTTGTGAGTTGATCGCTGCAGGTGGGTTTGAGGAAGAAACCAAAGTAGCATCGTCACAGGGGTCTGATGTTGAACAACTGCAATCATCTCACGAGGAGGCCGATACACGTATAATATTGCATGCCAAGGCGGCCTATATGGATGGATACGAACGGATCATAGTCTCGTGCAGGGACACCGACGTATTGGTACTGCTCACACACTTCGCGGGACAATTAAGTGGAGAGCTCTGGATGAGAACTGGCACAAGGCAGGAACGGCGTTATGTGGCTGTGCACGACATTCAGATGACACCGATCATGCAGCGTAACATCCTGGTGTACCATGCGGTTACAGGATGTGACACAGTCAGTCAACCAAGTGGACACGGGAAAAAGACGACATGGAAGGTATTCCAGCAACACGGAGCATTGCTTGATGACCTCAGACGTGGCACGCTGTCAGAATCCACCATACGGAGTGTGGAAGAGTTCTTCTGCCGCATTTACTCACCAGCTTCGGACGAAACTAACATCAACGATGTGCGATACCGCATGTTTCAAAAGGGCACCAAAGACCAAGAAAAGCTTCCGCCAAGTCGAAAATGTCTTGAACAACACATCAAACGCGCACACCAACAGGCTCAGGTGTGGTTCCAGGCAGATGTACCAATCCCTGAAATCGAGTCGCCCATTGGAAGTGGATGGTACGAGGATGCTACGAGGAGACTACACCCACACGTCAGTGTGGACGATCCTCTGCCAAACTAGTTCACAGACATAGTCTGGTGCAAGTGCAAAAATTGTGCAACTTCCAGATGCTCTTGTAGGGCCAAGAACTTGAAGTGCATAGCTGCATGTACCTGTAATAACGGAGTGTGTCCAACCCATACAGTGTGGCAATTGAAACGGACTCTGAGTGACTTGAACACGACATTCTTTCATTTCATTTCATGTACATGTAAACTTGCATATATGCAATGATGCGCCTTTTTCGTCCATCGCTCACTGTTGCGTTACTTAAATTTTCACTAGATGTATGTTATGTTTGTAATAAGTAGTTAAATCTACTCATTATTATAGCATAAACCAATATTTTTACAATATGGCTTGTTATTCTGCTCATTTTGACACCAAATATAGGTTTGTACCTGCATTATTGGTCATTCTATTGAAATTTTTGTATTTTCGAGAAAATCCGATATTTTGCGATTGGCCCTTTTCATATAATATTCCTAGTCTATACTCATTATTATAGCATAAAGCAATATTTTTTACAATATGGCTTGTTATTCTGCTCATTTTGACACCAACATAAAGTTTGTAACTGCATTATTGGTCATTTTATTGAATTTTTGTATTTTTGAGAAAATCTGATATTTCGCGATTGACCTCTTTCACAAAATAACACACTGTGAGGTCCCAAATCAAAATATCAAGTGTAATTCAGGCTAATATTGCTCAGGAGGTGTCATGGTTCAATCCTAGCATGGGTGACAGCTTGTACAACCGTTACCCTTGATATAAAATTTTGAGATTATATTCCTAGTCTATATCCAGGTTACAGGAGCATCAGCTGAGAGAGTCTCAACCATAAAGCACCACAACGAACTGTACGGGACTGAAGCAAAAAAGGAGCAATTTTTTGGAGTAAAAAAATGGCATTTTTCACATTACTATTTTTTTTACAACTCTCTATTTTTTTTATGATCCCAAAACGATCCCAAATGAATAGACTAATGTTCTGAGAGTAATATGAGTGAGTTTGAGGAAAACCAAATTTTAATATCCATGTTTTTACCCTATTAATTGAACAATAACTTAAAAGGGATTTTCATGCAAATGAATAATTTACTTTATTATTTTACAATCTTATTATTTTACAATCTTTACTTTAAATTTTTTTACAATCAATTACGATTACAATCTTTTATTATATTCGATGAACCCAAGACGACCCAAAATAAATAAATTAATGTTCTGAGAGTATTAGAGTGCGTTTGAGCTACACAAACATTTTGTAAAAAAAATGTACTTCACAATTGAATAATATTTAACTTAGTGATAGAAAACGATCTTACCTTGCTTAGTTGATAGAAAAATCCATTAGAAAACACACACAAAAAATATATAACTCGAGGCAAATCATACGCCCCACACATTCTTGGGGCGACCCACACCCCAGCATTTATCGTAAACCTATTTTGGGGTAACACAAACCCCTGAACATATTACGTTATCACTGTATGGGGTGTGATATGCCCCATCTAAATAGTACGTCCACACTTACTTGGGGTGTGAGATGCCCAAACCACCCCCACATGGCCACACAAGAG
>JACEEZ010007356.1:10000-17500 GCA_016584305.1 Chionoecetes opilio | reverse complement strand
AACAAAAAAAAAAACCCCGCGGAGCCCAAAAGAAAAAACCACCCCTTTTTAAAAAAAAACCAATCAAAAAAAAACAAAAAACCCAAAACCAAAAAACCCGACCAAAAAAACCAAACACAAGTTTTGGCAAACACAGCCAACAAAAACCCCCAAATTTTAAAAAAACAAAAACCCAACGGAAAAACACCAACACCAAGAAAAAATTTTAAAGCAACCCATAAAACTTTCAAAAATTTTACCCAAGCCCAAAAAACCCGGGCCACCAGGGTTTAACACAAAAATCCCCCAACTTGCAACCCACCGGAGCACAGGAACCCCAAACCAAACAAAAAAAAAAGGGCCAAAGGGAAAAACCCAAACAAAAAACCCAAATATATATATATTTTAAAATTTATTAATATATATATATATATATTATAAAATATATAAAAAATTATAATATTAATATATCTATTTTTATATATAAAAATATATTTTTAATAATTATATATATTAAAAAATATATCTACATAATTATATATTTATATATATATATAAAAATTTTAATATATATTAAATAATAAATTAATATATTTTAATATAAAAATTATATCTACATACATTTATATTATATAATATATATCAAACATACATGTATTATATATAAATATTATCTACATACTGTATATATATATAAATATTATCTACATACATGTAATTATTTAAATATATATCTACATACATTTTAATTATATAAAAATTTATTTTTAAAAATATTATATATATATAATAAATATATATTAAAAATTTTTAAAAATATATATATATAAAAATATTATTATTTTTATATATATATATATAATATATAATATTATATTTTTTATAATATATTATATATATTATATATGATATATATTTTTAATATATATTTATATAATATTTATTTTAATAATTTATATATTATATATAATATATATATAATATAAAATAATATAATATATATTATATATATATTATAATATTATATATATTATATTTTAAAAAAAAAAATTACATCACAAAGGCGGGGCAAGAGCAAAAAAAAAAATTAAAAAAAACCCCCCTCATTTGCCAGTCCCTAAAAAGGGACGAAAGAAAAAAAAAGGAGGGAGTCCCATTTCTTTTCGTAGATGTTTTGTTCTCCTCTCTTGAAAAATTTAGCCCGTGACGGGAGGAAAAATAGAACAAAAGAGACTTCCAATTTTTTTCCCAATAAAAGACTGTAGGATAATTACGGGTTAATTTCTTGCATTGGGGAGATGACAAATGGGGATAAAATGAGTAGAAAGTCTTGTGCAGCGAGGCCGCGAAAGCGGGGAGGCAATTCAGAAAGCAAGAGCATTAAATAACGGTAGAAATAGCAGAAGCAACATTGTGGGGGTGTTTTAAAGATTGAAGACAGTCAGTCGAAAAAAGATTGACGAGCAAAAAGCTTTTTTTAAAAAAACCCGTTTAGGAGAGCTGTATGATGGAGTCCCCCCCAACTGAAGGCGTCCCCCATACAGGGGCGGAAAAGGCCATTGTATTGAAAAAGCAACTGGGGGGGAGCAAAAAAGGGACGCAGACGCCACAGACCCCTAACTTCAAGAAGTTTTTTTTGCAAGAGATGAGATGTAAGTTTTTCCCAGTTCAGATTCTATAAAGGTTTTCTTAAAACATTTATTGTTTTTATATTTATATTAATATTGTATATTATATATATATATATATATAATAATATATATATTTTTATTAATTTTATCAAATATTAATAATATATCAATAATATTATATTAATTATAAAAAATATTATATATTATATATATATATATATTTATATATTAAAAAAATATATATAAATAATATATATATTTTTTATATTTTTTTAAAATTTATATATATATAATATATATAAAAATTTTTATATATATATCTATAATATAAAATATATATATTATATTTTTTATATATATATATATATTATATATTTTTTAAATATTATATTTATATATATATCTTTATTTTTATATATATTTATTTATTTTTAAAAATATTTAATATATATATATTATTATTATATTTTATATATTAATTTTTATTTATATATTTAATTATTTGTTTGTTATAATATTTTTTATTGTTTGTTTATTATAATATTTATATATATATATTATAATGTTATTTATATTTATTAATATTATTTATATTTTAAATTATATATTATATTAATTATATATATTATTTATATTTATTATTTTAAAATATATTATTTATTATATAATTATATTATTTTTATTATTATATATTTATAATATATGTATTATATATTATATTTAAATTTATTTAAAATTATTATATATTTTATTTATATATTTTTTTATATAATATATATATATATATATATTATATATATATATATATATATATATATATAACTTTAGGGGGGCATACCCTGGGGCGCGTCACCTCCCCCCCCCTACGACGCCTCCCGGGGGTCACCACGCACGAGCCCCCTTTTTTCGTGTCCACATGCAGATCCCTTCCCATACCACAACTATGGCAGGAACATCAACTTGCCCAGCCACGAGCCTTGGGGGCTTTTCCTTGGCTCCCCACGAAAGATTGTTTCATTAGATATAATCCTGGAATTTTTTGGGTTTTCGGGTATTGTCCCACTTTTCCCATATTCGCTTATAAAGCCGAAGTTGGCGCTGCTTACTTTGCGTAACAGGCCTCGATTTTTTCACGATGCAACGCTACTTTGACACGTAATAATCGCATCGATCCCCAGATTCTGCGAAGGGCCCCCTTCCAAAAAGGCATCGATTTTGCCCTTCAAATCGCTATTTTTGTTCATGTATCACTCCCTAGAGTAACAGGGGTCATAAGCGACTTGAAGAAACCCGGTTTTTCGTCCCTTCTGCACAGGTACCGACAAAGCCAAATACTCCCCGCTGAGCAGTCCATGACACCGTGGGCTATGCCCAAACCGCCGTAAGACTTATTTACGTGACGTGACTTATTGAGTGACGATATTTTGGGTCATTATGATGCGCCACCAAGGTATGTAAGAATTTTCCATTTTTTAAAGTCCTCGCCGCCGCATGAATAACGTACTTTGTTTTTATCCAACAATGATTTTCATTATCTTTATAGTGGAAAGGGGGGGGGTGCTTCATCTCAAGTACTGTATTTTTGGTATATAAAACTTTGTGGCATAATTGAGACTCCCGTTTTAGCAAACATATTTTAAAAGAAAAAAAAATATATTTCTTTTTCTTTTTTTTATAATTTTTTTTCATTTATAAGTATAGCACATTGTTTTTTAAATGGGACTCAGTAAAGGTGCCTGCGAAAATAAAAATTCCTCTCTTTTCAGTTTGGCCCCCCCTTCAAAATCCCGATTGGGGGCTTGTGTGATTTTTTTGTGTGTTTTTTTTGTGTGTGTGTGTGTTTGTGTTGTGTGTGTGTGTGTTTTGTTGGTGTTGGGGGTGTGTTGTGTGTGTGTGTGTATGCCTTCATCCGGTTTTTTTCCACGCAGCTGGCTTTGCAATTGCCTTTTTTACCCTCCCGGTGTAACTTTCAGCTCTTATTACCGATCTTTGAATAATCTGAGACCTCACCACCCCACACCACCATCTCCTTGCTTAACCCCAAACACTTACTGGGTCTGCCCTACCCCACCTAAAGTGTTATTTTGCTCGCTGAGTTGCTTGCGTGGATAGCCTACGTCCAGAGAAATGTCCAGTACCTTCAGGGTGCTGTTCGCACTTTAGCTGGAAGGTAGTGTTGTTGCACTCGCGCTCTTTTGGGGGCCCATGTGGGGTGGTTTGGGCACCCCCACACCCCCAAATAAGTGGGGCGTACTATTTTGATGGGCTATCACACCCCCTCAGGAAAGTAATATGTTCGGGTTTTTTTACCCCAAAAAAAGGGTTTTCGTATAAATCTGGGGTGTGGGGCCCCCCAAAAATTGTGGTCGTATGAATTTTTTTCGAGTTTATTTTTTTTTTGGGGGTGTTTTTTTTAATGGGTTTTTTTTATCAAAATAAGGGAAGGAAAATCGTTTTCTATCAAATTTTAAAATTTTTATTCAATTTGTGAGACTTTTTTTTTCAAAAAGTTTGTGTACTCAACGCCTCTAATTTCCTCAGAACATTATTTTTTTTATTTTGGCGTCTTGGGTTTTATCGAAATAATTAAAGATTGTAATCGAATTGATTGTAAAATAAAAAAGTAAGATTGTAAAAAAAATGATTGTAAAAATAAATAAAATTTTTCTTGCATGAAAATCCCCTTTTAAATTATTGTTCAATTAAAGGGTAAAACATGGATATTAAAATTTGTTTTCCCCAAACTCACTCATATTCTCTCAGAAAATTTGTCTATTCATTTGGATCGTTTTTGGGGGTCATAAAAAAAAAAGAGAGTTTAAAAAAATAGTAATGTTAAAATCTTTTTTTTACTCCAAAAATGTCCTTTTTTTCTTCATCCCTACAGTTTGTTTTTGGTGTTTATGGTTAGACTCTCAGCTGATGCTCCTGTAAACCCGGGTATAGACTGGGAAAATAATCTCAAATTTTTAAAAAGGGTAAAGGTTTTTACAAACTGTCACCCATGCTAGGATTGAACCCCTGACACCCCCCTGAGCAATATTAGCCTAAAACACTTGATTTTTGATTTGGCCTCCATGTGTTATTTTTTGTGAAAAAAGGGGCCAATCCGAAATATCCAATTTTTCAAAAATCAAAAATTTTCAATAAAAAGACCAATAATGCAGTTTAAAAATTTATGTTGGGTCAAAAGAGCAAATAACAAGCCATATTGTAAAAAAATTGCTTTATGCATAATAAAAGTATGACAGGAATATTATATGAAAGGGGCCAATCGCGAAATTCGGATTTTCTCGAAAATACAAAAAAATTTAATAGAATGACCAAAAAATGCAGGACAAAAATATATTTGGTTCAAAAAGGCAAATAACCAAACCCTATTGTAAAAAATTGGGTTTTTGCCCATAATAATGAGTAATTAACTCTTTTTTCAAAAATAACTACTCTATGAAAATTTTAAAGCAACAGTGAGCGATGGAAAAAAGGGGCATCTTGCATTATGCAGTTTACTGTACTGAAAAAAATGAAAAAATGTCGTGTTCAAAATCACTCAAGTCCGTTTCATTTCCCCCACTGTATGGGTTGTGACCCCTCCGTTATTACGGGCTGCAGCTATGCAAATTTTAAATTTTTGGGCCCCACAAGACATCTGGAAGTTGCACAAATTTTTTCATTGCACCAGACTATGTCTGTGCCCAGTTTGGCAGAGGATCGCCACACTGACGTGGGGGTGTATTCCCTCGTGCTCCTCGTCCATCCACTTCCCAAAGGGCGGGTCGATTTTAGGATTGGGCATCTGCTGGAAACCCCACCCGAGCCTGTTGGTGTGCGCGTTTGATGTGTTGTTTTAAAACATTTTCGACTTGGGGGGAAGCTTTTTTTGGTCTTTGGGGCCCTTTTAAAAATGCGGGAAACGGCACACGTTGATGTTATTTTTTCCGAAGCTGGGGAGTAAAGCGGCCCCGAAGAACTCTTCCACACTCCGTATGGTGGATTCTGACAGCGTGCCACGTTGAGGTCATCAAGCAATGCTCCTGTTTCTGGAATACCTTCCCTTCGTCCTTTTTTCCGTTCCACTTGGGGTTTCTGACTGTGTCACATCCTTAACCGCAGGAACCAGGAGTTCGCGCTGATCGGTGTCATCTGAAAGTCCCTGCACGCCACATAACGCCTTCCTGCCTTTTGCAGTTCTCATCCAGGGGCTCTCCCCTTTAATTTTCCCCGCGAAGGTGTGGCAGTACCAAACGTCGGTTGTCCCCGCACGAGACTATGACCCTTCGTATCCTCCATATAGGGCCCCCTTGCATGCAAATATTATACGTGTATCGCCTCCTCGTGAGATGATTTCATTTTTCAACATCGACCCCTGTTACATGCTACTTTGGTTTCTTCCCCAAACCCCCTCCATCAACTCAAAGTGGTCGCTCTTTTTTTTCCTCCAACATCATTTGATCGCTAGAAACTTGGTAAAATTTGCCTTGTTTTCTGGGAATCCTGAAAAGCTTCCTTGGCAGGGGGGAAAAATTTTCTGCGTCGATCTTGCCCGGGTAGAACGTACTCGCCCCTCTCTCCTTTCCCGGGGTTCCAACTTTATTGATGTGACGATATCGCGAAAACCAATCGCTTTGAGCAGTGCTCATTAAAAGACGAAACCCGTGCATTGAAAACATCAGCCAGATCCCAAATGACTTTGACCCCCGTTTGGTTTTTTTCATGGGCTGTCACCATGCCTGACCATCTATGATAAAACATGTCCCTTATAGCGAAGATTTTGGCAGGACCTCAACAGTTACTCCATCCTCCAAGATCTTTCCCGAGCGCAGCTTTTTCGTAGACGAGGCGTCCCCCTGCCGTGTCTGCCAATGCAGTGGTGACCGGTGTTAGTTCATGCATCTGAGAAGACTTGTAAAGGTCTATATCACGTCCCCCGATTCCGGTGCCACAAAGCCGCCCTTGTAACAGAGCCTGTCTGCTTTGATGGTTTGACCCTTTTGACATAGCAATCCTTCCTCGTTTCTAGTGTGTACATTGTCCCCGTCAGTTTGTAGGACTCTTGTGACTGTTTCAATTTACATGAAAGCCGACGTCACTTGTTTTTGCAAATCCGTGGAATTTCAACAAATTCTTTCATCTTTTGATTATTTATCCATGGTTGTTTTCCAGCGTCCAGTAAAAGCGTTCTTGGATGTTTTTCAAGGGCAAGATCCATTTGTAAAAATAGACATGTGAAAGACAAAAAAAATCACAAAAACCAAAAAAACAAAAAACAAAAAAAACACCAAAAATCGTCGCCGCGTTGCTTCCACTGTCAAATTAGGTGAATCGTGAGTATTTTTCCTGTAGCTTTTTTACTCGATGCGCCTACTCGGGTCCATCGCTTGCCCCATGCCAACTTGAAGGGGTTTTTTTTATCACCAATTCAATTCGTCAAAAATATAGCGAACCGGACGCAAGTTAGTACAGAGGAACCTGCAGTGTTCTAATTAAAAATATTTTGTTATATCACCCCAAGCAACGTTATAACAAATATTATATAACCTCAATCTGTAGCAGCGAAAACAATAATAAACACAGTTAATGGCGGTGGCTTCAGTGTCCACATTTGCATCAGCCTAGCCTCTTTCATATAACAGCCGTAAGTAACGAATATACCATAACACATTGTAGCACGAGCCACCAGAGTGTTTATATGACTAATTAATGAACATAAGACCTTTAAATTAGCCTCTGAAGCAGCCCATATAAATGTTAAACTCACCCAATTGGGCCTCCCGAATGAAATTTTAACTGATGCACGTGATCTCGAATCATAGATGCAACCAATAACAAACAGATCTGTCCCGATACTCCTATCGTTTTATAAAGATTTCAAGATTGGAATCCGTTTACA
>JACEEZ010007355.1:100000-150032 GCA_016584305.1 Chionoecetes opilio | reverse complement strand
AAAAGTATACCTAACCTAACTAACCTTAACCACAAAGTAACCTAACCTAACCTTAACCACAAAGTATACCTAACCTACCTAACCTTAACCAAAGTTACAAACCTAACCTTACCACAGATACCTAACCTAACCTAACAACCTACTACCTACCAAAGTATACCTAACCTAACCTAACCTTAACCACAAAGTATACCTAACCTAACCTAACCCATATAACCTAACCTAACCTAACCACCTTAACCACAAAGTATACCTAACCTAACCTAACCTTAACCACAAAGTATACCTAACCTAACCTAACCTTAACCACAAAGTATACCTAACCTAACCTTAACCACAAAGTATACCTAACCTAACCTAACCTAACCACAAAGTATACCTAACCTAACCTTAACCACAAAGTATACCTAACCTAACCTACCTAACACCACAAAGTATACCTAACCTAACCTTAACCACAAAAGTATACCTAAACCTAACCTAACCTTAACCACAAAGTATACCTAACCTAACCTAACCTAACCTTAACCACAAAGTATAGCCTAACCTAACCTAACCTTAACCACAAAGTATACCTAGCCTAACCTAACCTTAACCACAAAGTATACCTAACCTAGCCTAACCTAACCTTAACCACAAAGTATACCTAACCTAACCTAACCTTAACCACAAAGTATACCTAACCTAACCTAAACCACAAAGTATACCTAACCTAACCTAACCTTAACCACAAAGTATACCTAACCTAACCTAACCTTAACCACAAAGTATACCTAACCTAACCTTAACCACAAAGTATACCTAACCTAACCTAACCTTAACCACAAAGTATACCTAACCTAACCTAACCTTAACCACAAAGTATACCTAACCTAACCTAACTGGACTTAGAATTTTTGAGGCATCTCATATTTCATAGCGGTCGTGTGGGTTAACCAAGGCTGAGCGCACGCTGGAACCTTTACAGATGTGAAGTATAATAAGCATACAATACAGTGCGGTAGTTCATTTCAGTCAAAGCCGGAAGGATGAGTTCCAAAGTATTTCCCAGGCGTGTGTGTGGGAAGGGTGTCGGTGTGCAGGCGTGTGTGTGGGAAGGAAGCATGCTGCACCCATAAAGGATGCATGCATGTGGCATATAGCAAAAAAAATCTATCAGAAACACCCAAATATCTTCAAGTACTATTATATTTATCTCTGTGTTTACGTGCCTCTGATCAGCGCGGGAAGATGAGCCTCCCTGATGGTACGTCACGGAGCCTGAGCCTGAGCGTCTGCAAATCTTGAGTGCGTTTTGAGAACTCGGGGAATTTGCAGATTTTGATTGCGGATTATTTAAAAACGGCTGACTGGATACAAAAAGTGACGACGTATTGTTGATATACTCGTCAATGGCTATGATTTGACTGCATTAAATCAGGAATGATGATATGGTCTGGACGACTACTTTAAGGCACATACACACAGACATACAGACACGTACGTATTAATAGTAAGGAATTAATAACTAACCATTGCTTCTTCTTTTTTCTATATGCCTCCGGGCGATAATAAAATCATTAGTATTAGTATTAGTATTAGTATTAGTAGTATTGTTATTATTATTAGTAGTAGTATTATCACTCTCTCTCCCAGGCCCCGTGTGCGCTGGCGTGGTGGGACAGAAGATGCCGCGCTATTGTCTCTTCGGCGATACTGTCAACACGGCCTCGCGTATGGAGTCCTCGGGCCAAGGTGTGTGTGTGTGTGTGGGTGTGTGTGTGGGTGTGTGTGGCTGTGTGTGGCTGTGTGTGGGTGTGTGTGGGTGTGTCTGTGTGTGTGTGTGTGTGTGTGTGTGTGTGTGTGTGTGGGTGTGGGTGTGGGTGTGGGTGTGGGTGTGTGTGTGTGTAAGATGAAAATATATAAATGTATGTTGATGTTTTTATTAAATTAATGGTGACAATAAGGTGTGTGTGTGTGACTGTGTGTGTGTGTGTGTGTGTGTGTGTGTGTGTGTGTGTGTGTGTGTGTGTGTGTGTGTGTGTGTGTGTGACTGTGTGTGTGTGTGTGTGTGTGTGTGTGTGTGTGTGTGTGTGTGTGTGTGTGTGTGACTGTGTGTGTGTGTGTGTGACTGTGTGTGTGTGTGTGTGTGTGTGTGTGTGTGTGTGTGTGTGTGTGTGTGTGTGTGTATGTGTGTGTGTGTGTGACTGTGTGTGTGTGTGTGTGTGTGTGTGTGTGTGTGTGTGTGTGTGTGTGTGTGTGTGTGTGTGTGTGTGTGTAGAGAGAGAGAGAGAGAGAGAGAGAGAGAGAGAGAGAGAGAGAGAGAGAGAGAGAGAGAGAGAGAGAGAGACAGAGAGAGACAGAGAGAGAGACAGAGAGACAGAGAGAGACAGAGAGAAAGAGACAGAGAGAGAGACAGAGAGAGAGAGAAAGAGAGAATAATGTAATGTAATCAGGTATTGTTTTGTTTCATGGTGTTTGTGTTGTTATTGTTGAATGTATCTTTGTTAATGGTGTGTTAATGGTGTGTTGTTGTTATGGTCACAGCGTTGAGGATCCACTGTTCCGTGCTGTGCCGCGACATCCTGCACAAGGTGGGGGGCTACGTGCTGCAGGAGCGAGGTCAGGTCAAGGTCAAGGGCAAGGGGGATATGACCACCTACTGGCTCATCGGTGAGTAATGGTGGTGGTAGTAGCTTTGGAAGTAGTGATATAGTAGTGGTGATGTATGGTGATGGGTGTTAACGCGTGTGCCTCCCTCCCGCAGGCGAGGACCCGGAGTGGAAGCGGCGCCGCGAGAAGGCGCGGCGGCAGCGGGGGTTCCATGGCACCAGGAACGGCTGCCTGGGCGGGGGCGCGGCGCGGGGGTCGCTGCGGTGTGTGCGCGGCGCCACGTCGCCCCTGGCGGGCACCCTCACGCTGGAGGCCGCCGCGCGCCTCAACCTCACCCACTCTGACGACCTCGCCATCCGCCCCCACGATGAGGCTCGCGACCCTGCCTCCTCCACGGAGCCTGCCTCGCCGGCCTCCGACGAGGGCGCAGGGCCGCGGCGCGCCTCCACGGCCAAGAGGAACTCGTACCCGTGCATCAAGGAGTCGCGCGACGGTCCGCGACACAGCCGTGGCCACTCCCTGACGGGGCCGCGCGACGACAGCCCCCTGCTGGCCCTGCACGCCTCCATGGCAGGGGCCGGCGAGGCCCTGGCACGCCGCGCCTCACCCACAGAGGTGGCCGAGGCACGCCCCGCCACCACCATAGACCACGCCCCCACGCCCACGCCGGGCGAGCCCCCGCCCAGACCCCACAGGCACGACGCCCACCTCTCCCCCGTCGCCCTCAGCCTGGTGCTCGCGCCGCCCATGTGTGGGCGGCCGGTTAGCGGGGGCGGCGCCCACACCAAGCCGCGCTACAGCCTGGGGGCGGGCTGGCTGCCCCAGGGGCGGCGCGGCAGCTCCACCACCGAGGGGGACGCCCTGTCCGGCGCGGCGGCGGTGGGCGGCGAGGGTGTGGAGGGGCGGGCGGCGCGGCCCCGCTACTGTGGGCGTGATGAGGGCGGGGGCGGGAGGGAGTGCGAGGAGTCGGCGCCGCTGCTGGCGGGCGTGGCCAACTACCGCGTCCTGAACGAGCTGCGTACACCCCGCGCCCACGCAGAGAGGGAGACGCCCGTGTGAGCCCAGCCCAACCCCTCCCGGCGCTCCGGGGGAACCCCAAGACACAGTGTGACGCCTGGTCGCCTTGGGGCACGCCTGGCCAACACGTGAGTGTGGTCCAGGCAGCCCCACCATGGCCACGCAGGGCAGGGCTGAAAGACTACAAGCACAGCAGTACAAGGAACTCTTGACTGGCTGTGAACACAAGGCAGCCACACCTTTAGCCCTCCAGGAGGAATCATGCGAGGAAAGGACGCGTGGTGACTTGTGATGAGGCGCGTGTAAAAGTAAAGGTAAAGATGGGGCCATACGCTATGCAGCGTGGCCTCGGTGCTCATCTCCGTCGCATTAGCCTTTTAGCCTGTTGTGGTAGGTGAGGACCCGCTACCCCGGGACACAAGGCTAGTGTGACATCCGGGTTACCACAGTTACCTTCCCCAGGTACCCATTTATCCACCATCCCCGAAAGGAAGGATGAACAGAGCTTCGGGCTGCACGCCGACTGCCCTGACTCGGATTCGAACCAGGGACCGTGGATTCGTCCTAGGCGCGCTAGCCACTACACCACGGAGGCAAGTCGCGTGATGGTTAAGTCGCGTGACGGAGTCATTAGGGAGCTTTAAAGAGGGGCTGGATAGGTTCATGGATGGGGATGAAAGGTGGATGTAGGTAGTGTTAGGTGACAGGAACTACCACGTGTAGGCCTCGCGGCCTCTTGTAGCTTCCTTATTTTCTTATGTTTCTTATGTTATGGTTACGAGTGACGCGGTGTGGACATGATAGGAAACGTGGAAGGAAAAACAATCATGGAAGTGAAAATATGAGGAAAAAATGAGATATAGAAAGACGAGTATGACGAAAACTGACCCAAAAATAACATGATTGGAAACGTTTAAAGAGAAACAGTTATGGAGGGTGGAAGGAAGGAAGCAAGGAAGGAAGGAAGGAAAGACGAGATCAAAGAAGGGGCGTGTGACAAAATGATAAAGTGATACAAAATAAAAACAAAGACAGAATAAAGAGACGAGATGAAGAGAAAATAATAATAAGTATGGGAATAAGGAACAGTATGGTGCATAGGTGATGGTGTGTGGTGAAGGCGAGGCTGTTATGGTGCCGTGTGGTGACTTGAGGACATCACTACTACTTGTGTGATGAACAAAACACTATAAAGGAATACATGTGTGTGTGTTGAAGCAAAGATGTGATGGTTTTCCTTTCTTATCTTATTCACGTGTTAATCAGTGGTGACACACACACGCACACAGAGACACACACACGCACACACGCGCACACACACACACACACACACACACACACACACACGCACACACACACACATACATACACACACACACATACATGCAAACACACACACACACACACACACACACACACACACATACATGCACACACACACACATACATGCACATACACACACACACACATACATGCAAACACACACACACACACACACACACACACACACATACACACACACATACAACATACACACACACACACACACATACACTGCTACACACATACACACACACACACATACACACATACACACATACATACATATCGCACTGTGAATGTTGCCAAATATATATATGTAACTATACCTCAAAATGTTTCCTGTGTCGCTTTAACAAAAAGAAAAGAAAAGTTCAATTATTTATATAAAAAGAATATCTATGAAAAAAATAAAAGTATTCATGATTTAAACGTATCTCCATTTTTTCTTGCCCAAAAACCTTACTTTCCTGAATTTTTTTTTCTTTTCTCAAACATAATTTAATCAATTTTACTTTCGGTATATTTCAATCAGTTTCTATACAGCGTAAAATCCATTCCTTTCCTGCACCTTCCATATTTCTTCCTTCTTTCCTTCCTTCCTTCCTTCCTTCCTTCCTCCTTCCTTCCTTCCTTCCTTCCTTCCTTTCTTCCTTCCTTCTCTCCTTCCTTCTTTCCTTCCTTCCTTCCTTCCCTCCTTCCTTCCTTCTCTCCTTCCTTCTCTCCTTCCTTCCTTCCTTCCCTCCTTCCTTCCTTCCTTTTTTCCTTCCTTCTCTCCTTCTTTCTTTCCTTCCTTCCTTACTTCCTTCCTTCCTTCCCTCCTTTCTTCCTTCTTTCCTTCCTTCCTCTTCTTTCCTTCCTTACTTCCTTCCTTCTCCTTTCTTTCTTTCTTTCTTTCTTCCTCCTTCCCTCCTTCCTTCCTTCCTTTCTTCCTTCCTTCTTTCCTTCCTTCCTTCCTTCCTTTCCTTCTTTCCTTCTTTCCTTTGTTCCTTCAGTACCTACCAAATATAAAAGCCAAACTCCCACCACCGAAAAAAAGAAAATATAATCATCCTCACTCCATGCACAACTTTTCAACTTCATTACGAACCATCCCGAATCACTACGACTTCATTACGAACACATCTCTAATCGCTACGACTTCATTACGAACCATCCCGAATCACTACTTCATTACGAACACATCTCTAATCGCTACGACTTCATTGCGAACCATCCCGAATCACTACGACTTCATTACGAACCATCCCGAATATCTACGACTCCATTACGAACCATCCCGAATCTCTACGACTCCCTTACGAACCATCCCGAATCTCTACGACTCCATTATGAACCATCTCGAATCTCTACGACTCCATTACGAACCATCCCGAATCGCTATACGACTCACCACGTACTTGATAAGGCGAGCGAAATAGCAGACAAGATTCTACAGCAGTGTTGATGCATTACAAGGCAGGTAGTTATAACCGCCCTCAACTTGTAGATCTGATCCTTTGCAGCATTCTTAACCCCTACATCAGCCGTCGGAAATTAAAAATAACATGAGGGGGTCTGGGGTGCAACACCCCCCTCCCCCCCATGCAGTTATGTCAGGAGAGTATTGGTCAATAGGGAGTATTGTACTAAGCTGCAGTTTTACCCCTACCAAAGACTACTGTGTACAGCAGTCTTTGCCCATACCTTCGTAATACTCCACTAAAGTTGACAAGACGAGATGGAAAAATGATGTGACCACGTCTTATGAGGATGTCAAAAAAATTATGAGATGAGTTGAGACCACTTAAAAGTTTATGAATATTCATCTTCATCACTTATTTTGTAAACATGACAAAACACAACTCACTTCACTAATACCCTCGGATCACATGAAGATCCGCCACCACAGCCATACTTGGGGGGCGGGGGGGGGGGGGATCTTCATTAGTGGCGTAGCTACGGGGCGGCAGCTGGCCCCCCGTAAGAATCCTGTGCTGCTGTGCCCCCCCCTGGCCCTGGCCCTGGCTGGGGTATTCCCTACAATGCTCTAATACCCACCACTGATCTCATCTTAGAATATGCCTTATAGCTACCCTTCTATGTGGCATCAGCGTGGCCCTGCACTCCCCTGGCCTAGTGCCCCCCATTGATAGATACCTAGCCACGCCACTGTACGCAAGCAATGTCCAGGTTAGGTTAGTAAACTAGCAGGGTTAAGTGGGTGTCTGGGAGGGAGACGCAATCATCGCGCTTCCAAAACAATTAAACAAGAAACACTCCTTCGCTCGTTCCGTACTTCGAGGCTTCATTCAGGAGTTAAGCAATAATTATCTTCACAAACACTCATAACACACTTAAATAACCCCAAACACACACTTGACACACCTCACATTACACTACGAACACCATCCCCCCTACACACGCATTATAACACTCATAGTTAAAGTTAAATTGCGTAAAAAAAATAAAAACAACAGAAACTTAAAATGTACTTACCACCAACACGCAGGCAGCCACGCACGCCACAGCACTCCCTTGTGTCACCACTTTCCACGTCTATTTAAATCAATCTCTGCATATCCACTAGTTATGTATGCACTTATGGTCACACACGCGCGATATAGTGTCTCTCAGCACTGTACTTACGGAATAAATCAGTCAAATAAGCACACGAACAGCAACACATACTTAAGCAGTTTGTCTCTTTCTCTCTGCACTCAACGCGTCCGATTTCCCTGATTCGTACTTAACTTTGTCCTCTTTTAACACTTATATCGATACATCACACTCTAGTATTTCATTTAATTATATCATTAGCCTATATTTAAGCTTAGTAACACAAAACAATGCATAAAGCACAGCTAAAAAAGTATATATTTGGCTAAAACCTAACTATACAAAGCCACAAGCGAACACATCATGTATATTAATTTTCTCATGCACAAACCTATTTTTCGGAAAGTATAGCATTTATTAATGGTATAATATATTTCTCTGAAGCCAATAATACACAGAAGTACCTTGTTATGTACTGCAATACATATTTCACATACAAATAACTGTGATATCTGGTTGTAAATCGAGACATGAAAACATCAACACGGAGCAGTAATTAAAGAAGAGCATCATTAACTATTACTTAAAAATCAATAAGTAATGTATTTTGTGTATTCTAGCAGATGTATATTAAGTAGACAATGAATTATCAGTGGTAAATATATAATGAGACCCCGCTCAAAAGGCAGGTAAAAGGTCCTTCATCGTCATCATCAGCATCAACACATGTCAACAAACCAGCAGCTGATTTGAGAGTGAAAAAGGGAAAGGAAGGAAAAGACAGGAAAACAAGACTTATTACTTGTACCACGTAAGTGAAAATCATATCACACGACCACTCATGACTAACACGTTGATTGATAACTTATATAAGTCGGAAATGCATCTGTATTAGTAGGAAATACACCTTTCTGAACACACCGAGACCTGACAGTGGCATTCTTACCTCCTCTATCTTGTCTTTCTCTTCACACTCACACCACTACTCTCTCTTAACACACTCCTCTACTCTATCTGGCTTTACATACACTTCTACTCTTCTCTCTTCATATATTCTATCTCTACCGTCAATAATACTATAGTCGCCACTGCACTAATGTCGCCAGGCGAATATAAGGAATGTTAGCATCACTACAGCCTTGTATGTGCCACTGAAGGCAGGCACATAATACACTACTGTGCATGCCTCTTCAGTGGCACACACAAGTCTGTAGTAATGCTAAAATGCGTAATATATGGCGCCTGGCGACATAAGTGCAGTGGCGACTATAGTGTTGTTGACGGTAGTAGTACCGTAGATAACAGTCAAGTCGCCACCTGCAGTCATGTCGCCAGGCGCCATATATTACGAATTATAGCATTACTACTGATTTTTATGTGCCACTGAAGATGATACACAGTAGTTTATATCTTGACTGTATAATCTACCCTGTTTCAGCATTGTTTTATGCTTCGTATCTACAAGTATAGACGGTTTCAAATTTCACTACGCGTTCTTTTTTCGGGCGACGACGACAGCGGTACGACACTCAGTAAATAAACACTAGATGGCGACTTGACTGTTGGTAGCCACTTTGTAGATATTTTTGTAATTTGTTCATTTATAGCCCTAATATGACACAGATGAAGACACAAAATGACACAGACTCTCCAGATAGCCCCTTCTAACTTTCCTGAAATCATGGATGTAGAAATGTAAGCATTAACGCCACCACACGTCTGTAAACAGAAAAAAAAGTTGTCCTGGCGACTTTACTGTTTGTTATCTACGGTAGTAGTAGTAGGTAGTGGTAGATAACTATAGTATTGGTAGAAGCAACAGTAGCTACTCAGTCTTGGCATAATGATAATAGCTAACTCTCAAATTCTGATAACCCTCTAAATGATAACTAATAACTATAATATAATATCATTAATAATAATTGATAAACTTTCCTTCTTAACAGGCCAAGTCACATCTAACCCATGGACACACAAACCTGTTCCGAGTTATTATTAATGAATAACCATCTTACTTTAACTCTAAATGATACTAATAATTCTGATAACTCTCTAAATGATAACTAATAATAACTTTCCTTCTTAACAGGCCAAGTCTCACCTAACCCATGGACACACAAACCTCCCCTGACGTCACCCGAGGGGCACACACACCCATGGAACCACACCCCCACAAGGTGCAAGTCACCGTCACCCATGGGCTGGGGTACATCTGGGACCTCCGGGACGTCTGGCACCTATGGAAAGAGTGCCGAGTGGTGGGTAGCTTGACTGGCACGTTACCCCGACACCCACACCAGACTACTACCCAGGGCCTGCCACTGAGCTTACTGCCTGAAGAAGTGACGTTATTGTTAGAGGAGGGACTTGGGGAGACTATAGGCTATAAGGAGATGGATGAAAGGCCTTGTGAGGGGGTTAAAGATGTGTTTAGGGAGTGTCGGGTGAGGTGCTATGAGGAGCAGGTGAATGAGGCCGCCAGTCAGAGGAGGGTTGAGATCAGGAGGATGGCTGATAAGATATTGGAAGGAAAGAGAAGGAAGTTTTTGATGAGACGGAAGAAGGAGAGAGAGGTGGTTTTTAGTTTGACTAGAGAGGAAGGAAAGAAAGAAAAGGAGAAAGGAGAGAAGGAATTTAGCCTAAGTAAAGAGGAAGGAAAGGAAGAGAAAGAGAAAGAAGAGGAGGTTTTTAGCCTAACCAGAGAAGAGAAAGGAAAGAAAGAGGAAAATAAGGAAGGAAAGGAGAGAGGGGAGGAAGAATTTAGCCTTACCAAAGAGAAAGGAGAGCTTTTCACACTAACAAGAGAGGAGAAAGGAAAGGAGGTTTTTAGCTTGACTAGAGAGGAAGGAAATAAGGAAGAGAAAGAAGACAAGGAGTTCACCTTAACACGAGAAGATGTAATAAGAGAGGAGGAGCAAAAGCTACAACCACTACCACAACATTTACAAGTAGTAGAGGTCTTCACCCAACACCCACTACTACACCACCTCACTAAACAACCATACCACTGGACCTACCCTACCACTAACCAGGAGAAACTCAGGTCAAAGGTGTTTATTGACCTATGGCGCCAGAATTACTACCTGACCTCTGGGCTTAAATTCGGTGGGGACTTTTTGGTGTATGCAGGTGACCCCCATATCTGTCATGCCCATGCTATTGTGAGGTGTGTGGGGGGGAAGAAAGGTCAGGAGGGGAGTTTGACCTCTCGGCGGCATGTC
This sequence comes from Chionoecetes opilio, assembly GCA_016584305.1. NCBI lineage: Eukaryota > Metazoa > Arthropoda > Malacostraca > Decapoda > Majidae > Chionoecetes > Chionoecetes opilio. The sequence continues at coordinate 139,343 of JACEEZ010007355.1, read as the reverse complement.
GGGTCGCGGCGTCTACGAAGAAAGTGTTTGTGGTGGCGAGTTTAGGGGAGGGGGAGGAGGTTGTGTATCGGTCGTATTGCTGGCTGGAAGAGGAGTTGGAGGAGGAGGAGGAGGAGGAGATGGAAGATTGTGATGAGGAACTATGAAAGAAAAATTAATAAGGAAGAAGTACTGTAGGAGGAGGAGGAATAATAATAATAATAGGAGGAAAAGGAGAAGGAGGAGGAGGAGGAGGAAGAGATGGAAGATTGTGATGATGAGGAACTATGAAAGAAAGAAGAAATACTCTTGGAGGAGGAGAAAGAAAAAGAGGGGGAGGAAGAGTAGGAGGAGGAAGGTGAAGCTGATAATGAGGAGATATGAAAGAAATAATAAGAAGAAATACTGTTGCAATGGAAGAACTGTTAGAAGAAGAAGAAGAAGAAGAAGAAGAAGAAGAAGAAGAAGAAGAAGAAGAAGAAGAAGAAGAAGAAGAAGAAGAAGAAGAAGAAGAAGAAGAAGAAGAAGAAGAAGAAGAAGAAAAGAAGAAGAAGAAGAAGAAGAAGAAGAAGAAGAAGAAGAAGAAGAAGAAGAAGAAGAAGAAGAAGAAGAAGAAGAAGAAGAAGAAGAAGAAGAAGAAGAAGAAGAAGAAGAAGAAGAAGAAGAAGAAGAAATTATGAAAGCAAAATAATGATACAAAAAACTAGAGGAGAAGGAAGAGGAGGAGGAACTATGAAAGAAAAAAAATAGATGAACTTATGAAAAGAAATCAGAAGAAGAAGTGACTAGAGTGCAGTGTTGTATATTCATAAGTAAAAAGTGAGTTTAGAAAGCTGTGATATATCCATTTTTGTGACTTCATCCTTATTTATTTCCAAACTTTGCTCAGAAGTGTTAACATTTGAAGCTAAAACAGTGTAGAGAAATGACTCGCACTTTGATTTTGTACTTTAGAAGTTACTGTATATCTAAGTCTATAAGTGTAGGTATTCATGTTATGTTTTAGTGTGATATTTTTACCATTTATTCATGACATAACACGGTGACGCTGGTTTCCATGAGCAATCTTGTCCAAAACAATAACAAAGTTACTTGCGGGGAAAGTTGTTTTGAGGGAAAGTCGGCTGCCACAGTTTTTGTCACCAGTGGCTTTGTTGTTCTATATATTTGTAAACAATCCTTTTCAGGGATCGTATAATTCGAAGTATAAATAGATGTTAATTAAATTCTGTCCGGCATATCATGTCGCCTCCGTGGTGTAGTGGTTAGCGCGCCTCTCTACGAATCTGCGGGCCCTGGTTGGAATCCCGGCCAGGGCAGTCGGCGTGCAGCCCAACCAGCTGTTCATCCTTCTTTTCATGGATGGTGGATAAATGGGTACCTGGGGAAACCTGGGGAAGGTAACTGTGGTAACCCGGATGTCACACTAGCCCTGTGTCCCGGGGTACCACAGGCTCAAGGGCCAATGCCACGGAGATGAGCACCGAGGCCAGTATACCAAAGGCTGGGAAGCTGCCTAACTATTTCTAGGCTAATATAGAAAGGAAATCAGACGACGTAAAAATATAAGGATGATTTTTTTTATTTGACATTTCAATTTTTATTTTAGTATTAAAAAGTTTGTGTTTAGTAACAAAGCCAGTTTTATCCAAAGAGATATTGTAGTGTTTTTGTCCACCTGAGTGACTACGCGAGGAGCCTCCCTTCACCTGATTAATTATGTAACGGCACCTTTGTCTGTCTCATGGGATGAAATAATTGAAGGTTTGCATAACAGAAAGAGACAAACAGAAGAAACAACAGATAAACAAAGAAAGAAATAACAGAAATAAACAACAGATATAAACAAACAGAAAGAAGAAAAAACTGTAGAAACAAAGAAAAAACATATAAATAAACAAAAAAACAGAAGAAACAACAGATAAACAAACAAAGAAAAAACAGAAGAAACAGAAATAAACAAACAGTGAGACAACTTCCACAAAATAAACAATAAATCAAGCACAGAAACAGGAAAGACGTAACAAAACGATGATAAACTCTCATTATAAAAACTCTTCAATGTTAAATAAGAACCACAATAAATAATCTACTTCCCCTCCAGGCAGAGTAATAACACCACCAGTAGTCATACGTGGTAGTAGCCAATGACTAGCTTGATGGACTGACTTACTATGTTCTTGATTGCCTGACGTATTTAAGAAGAGATTTAAGTGTGGTATTCGTAGTCCCATACCATGGTTGCTCGTGGTAATTGCTATGATTTTGTTCCATTTCTACTCAGTCAAAATGATTCACTTGATCTTGTAGCTGCCATGGAAAGTACTAGAGCAATCCTACAGTACTCCTATTGCAATCACAACAGAGCTGGCATGACATATTGATTTAATTAGGACAAGACAAAAAGTGAACAATGATGGTATGTGACTACGAATACGGGCATAAATCCAATAAGTTATGTTTCAAGTGCAATCACATATGTATCAATTTTCAAAGATGATAATTAGATAAATAGATAGATTGTCTGACCTAGCTAAGCCAAGGGAAGAGATTAAGAACAGAATAAGCTATGTTCTAAGTGCAATCACATGTATAAAATTTTGAAGATCATAAAATACTATAAATAAATCAGAAATTAATCTTCTTGACTCGGCAACACAGATAAATAGAGATTGTCTGACCTATCCAAGCCAAAGGAGAGATTAAGAATGGCACCAGTTATGTTCAAAGTGCAATCATATATGTATAATTTTTTTTAAAGATCATAAAATACTAAAAAAAAAATCCTACATGTATCTTCCAACCCATTTAGCATGACAACTTTTCGACAGCTTCAAAAACTATCTGAAAAAAACACTAAGCCAAAGGCGAGATTAAGAATGGCACCAGTTATGTTTCAAGGTGCATTCCTGTGTGTTTAATATCTTAAAGCTCACCTATATATATCTTTCTGCCTCAGCTAAACGAGAGTAACACATGGACAACAACAAGAAAGAGGAATGAAGACCATTTTTATAAGGCACACTATCATTCAGTCTGTCTTAGATAACAAAGGAGAGACTAATACTTGATCAAGAACTCTACCCTCATTGAATAGCACCATTAATATTGTGTGTCATGTCTATATACCATAAGACATGGGAAAGACATAGAAAAACTGAAAAATGTCAATAAATAAATATAAAAACGGCACCTTTATATATTATCAACATAACGTAAACCTCAAAATTCTGGCCAATTGACTCGAAAGAAAAACAGAGAGACAGCAAAAAGAGCGTATTTTAATTCTTCACTTATCCCGGCAGTCCGAACCCCATACCTGGCTTCCCCCCTTCGTTACAGCCTACCAGTCGTTCTCGTCACTGTCGTTCTCGTCGCTGGAGTCGCCTCGGCCGCCTCGCAGTGACCCCATCATGACGTCCTTGACCTTGGGGCCGCGGGGGTCACTCTCCAGGTCAGTGGTGAAGGCGCCAGTGCGGGACAACAGCCACTCCAACTCTGACAGGAGGAAGAAGTGTGTGAAAATCATACATACAAATTTGTCTTTATATACAAATTATGTTTTTTGTGGATAAATAACCAGTCTTACATGTCTTAGAAGCATAATACTGGGGAGGCGGTAGCGGAGTGGTTAGCGTCTCCGACTGGCGTTCTCGGTGACCCGAGTTCGATCCCCAAAGAAAACCAAAACCTTTCTGCACCGTCAAGTGGCCTAAGAACACCCACATGCCCTGCCCATTAACTCTACCTTGGATTGCGAGTGCATCGGAGGACACAGGGGGGCGGCATGAGCCTCTAATCACAGGCGTCACTATAACAATCCTGCCTGCGCCACCACGGGCGAGGACCAACCATCACAGCCCTCAAGTGAACCTCTAGAGCCTACCATCCGAGCCCTGGGTCACCACTGCCTACAGGCGCTATAGGCACAAATAAAAAAATAAAAAAATAATAGTGAAGCCAGTGATGATAATAATAACAACTCTGGGGATACTAGGTGGGGGTCAGTCTCTATTTGTTTCTCTCTTCCACTCTAGTTCTGGGAGGCAGTGTGAGTGCATCTCATGAACATCTGCCACTCCAGCTATTTTTTGGGGTGACCTAACTGTGGCTGCGGCCCTCCAGAACCCCCCGCTAGGTCACTAACTTAACCTTGACATTGGTCACGTAACCTAACCTTTCAAACCACTCTCACCCACATGAAGATCGGCCACCCTAAAAATAGATTGGGTGGCCAATCTTCATGAGATCCGTGTGAGTAAGTCTGTTAATAAGTATAGGGAAGAAGAAGAAATGTAAGTAAATACTGTAGTGTAGTGTAAGTAGTCTATAAGTATCTTTATAAGTATAGTATCTTCTTTATTAAGTTTATAAGTTTTATCATCCATTCTAGTTCTGGGAGAGGAAATGTGAGTTGATTCTATTAATAAGTCTATGGGAGGACAAGGAAATGGGGGTACGTCTCTCTCTCTCTGCTCTCTGCTCTCGTCTCGTCTCTGTCTCTGTCTCTGTGTCTCTGTCTCTCTCTCTCTCTCTCTCTCTCTCTCTCTCTCTCTCTCTCTCTCTCTCTCTCTCTCTCTCACCCTCCAGTTTGATCCTGTCACTGCCGAATGATGCCGCCCCTATAAGCTGTCTCTTCATCTGTCCCTCGCTGTACACAAAGATGGTGGGCAGGTTGCGGTCCGGGAAGTTGGGGATGCACGTGGTGGAGATGGCCTTCAGGAACTTCACCTGCAATGACATAACAGTGGGGTTTTACTTTTCATCACAAAGGACTAACCAAGGATAAAAAAGAAAAAAAGTAACAAAAAGGCCTGCTAGTTGCCAGTTCCTATAAAGAAGACAGTAAGAGAATAATATTATCTTACTGTCTTTAATTGATTCACCCCCCCTTTTCATTTCAATTTAGTTCGGGAGGTGTCTTGTCACTCCTCTCGAAAAAAAATTCTGGTCGTAGGAAGGTTGAACAATAGAAACAGAAAGAATTCCAGAGTTTACCAAACAGGCTTCAGTACAAGTACAAGTACTTCTACTACTTAGACTTGAAATTTAAATAACCAAAGTAGTACTTATAGCTGCTCAAAATGTACTTGAAAATATAGAGTACTTTACAAGTACACTACCCTCCAGAGTTTCACGCTATGCGAGTTTTGCGATCCTCGAGTTTCGCGCCGAGTCCTAAATTCTTACCATCCTGACTTTCACGTATTATCTCCCCGAGTTTCGTGCTGCTTCGTACGTTTTTTTTTCTCGTTTTTTTTCTTCCCTATAGCGCCGTTTGGCAGTGACCTCCAGGGGTGGGATGGCAGGCCCTGTACTCGAGGGCTGTAATGGTTGGCCCTCGCCCGTGGTGGCGCAGTTAGGATTTTTGTAATAAGAGTTTATGGGCTGCATTAGTAGAAGCGAAATTGGATTAGCTTTCCATTGATATATTTCGTTTTCTGATAAATGAATTAGCACCATGCATAAATTAGCGTTAACTAAATAAATATCATCATCAATCGGGGTATAAGCAAGCGTACCACCCTCAGTACTCACTGATTGTGTAAGGGACTGGGCGAGGCTCTCTCCGACGGCCTCCGCTCCCGCCACCACAGTCACCGTTCCTCCCACGCACACAGTAGTAGCAGTAGTAGTAGTAGTAGTAGTAGTAGTAGTAGTAGTAGTAGTAGTAGTAGTAGTAGTAGTAGTAGTAGTAGTAGTAGTAGTAGTAGTAGTAGTAGTAGTAGTAGTAGTAGCTACAGCTCATTATTATTACTACGTTTGCAGTGCTTAAGCTGTGTATTAAACTGCAGTGCAAATTGACTAGTCTTTAAGAATTGTAGACATGGGTAGAGTGATTAAATATACTTTACAAGCTCACAAGGTAGTGGTATATATCACTGTGGCGTAATAAACCTGGAAGATCGCCGCCAAGCAGAGTCGTGATGTCCTGCCATTTGTGCCGCGGTATGTTATATGGATCTATAGTCCCTATTTCCTTAAATTTTTCAATATACCGAGGAATAGATCCAGAGTCCAACATCTGGAGGACATAGTCTGACAGATGAACACCATCAATCACTTTCCCAGCCCTCAAAAAAGAGATTAGTAAACGTGAGTGTACCTCCGCGTTTACAGGGGAGGTTTGTTTACATCACTGCACGGCCACTGTCGGCCAGCCATTTAGTTCAGTTCAGTTGTTGGTCGGGAGTCTGGCCTTTTCCAACGGCACTCCCTGACGTGTTTGTTCTTGCATGCCTGGGTCTTTAGTTAGTTGTCTTCTCTTATTCTATATTTTTAGTTTCTTTCTTTTTCTTTTTGCCATGTGCTCGGGGCACACGACGCTCACGGCTCACCTGCATCGCCTCCGTCTGTCCCCTGACCCCTACTGCCCTTGGTGCAGGAATGTTCTCTGAGACTATTGAACACTTTCTGCTGCAGTGTCCACGCTTCCACTCCCACCGTGTAGTGCTACAGTCTCAACTCCTCACCCTAAACGTCACCACCTTTGACCTGCCCACCCTGCTGGCGGCGGCTGGCGTTCCCCCCTCCCGGCAACACGCCGTTATCCTCCTCATCTGTGCCTTCCTGAGGAAGACAGGTCAACTACCACGCCTGTGATAGCATCATAAGAACATAAGAACATAAGAAAATAAGGAAGCTACAAGAGGCCTCGAGGCCTACACGTGGTAGTTCCTGTCACCTAACACTAGCTACATCCACCTTTCATCCCCATCCATGAACCTACCCAGCCCCTCTTTAAAGCTCCCTAGTGACTCCGCACTAACTACCTGTCTACTGAGACCATTCCATTCATTCACCACCCTATTTGTGAACCAGTTTTTCCCTATTTCCTTTCTAAATCTACGCTTTTCCAGCTTGAATCCGTTACTTCTTGTTCTACCCTGGTTAAAAGCCGTAAGAACTTTTCCTACCTCTCCTTTATTAAATCCCTTTATCCACTTAAAAACTTTATCAGATCGCCCCTTACTCTCTCGAGTGTGTAATTTTAATAACTTCAATCTCCTCTCATAACTAAAGTTACGCATCCCTTGTATCATTTTGGTCATCCTTCTCTGCACTGTTTCTAACAACACTATATCCATCCTGTAATATGGAGACCAAAACTGAACCGCATAGTCTAGGTGAGGCCTGACTAGAGCCAGATAAAGCTTTAGAATAACTTCCGCACTTCTACTTTTAACACTTCTGGTAATGAATCCTAATACTCTATTAGCTCTATTTCTGGCCTCAATACATTGTTTCATAGGTCGGAGGTCTGGGCTCACCCTCACTCCAAGATCTTTTTCACCTTCTGATCTTTTCATAGGACAACGCCAGGGGTCCAGGGGTTTATTGACCAAATTAACCTTTGTGCGTAATAAAAAGTGGCTTGTAAGCTCACCAGGAGACACGGGCGGGCTGGGCAGAGCGGTGCACGCGGCGTCTGGCAGGCGCGCTGGCACATGCTGGGCGGAGCGGGGCGGGGCACACTTGTTTTCGTACTTTCGTATTAATTCAGTCACGACTCACTTCCCTGGATTTTGAGACAATAACTATTATTTCCCAACCAAGTTTCACTGATTTTTCTGAAGGAGATACATTGTTGCACAGCACAGACGTGGCATAGTACTCCTTCCAGCACACCAACCTTACCGTGACGGGACTACACCAAGGGAAAAGACGCGGAAGGATTCAACGTTACCCTGGGTCCCCGTGTAGCGCAGAGAATTCGTCGTGTGGTCCCGTCATGGGAAGGGAAAGGTGATATTTAACAATCTGGCCCATAGTGTTCCCCAAGGGATCCTCGCAGCCATAAAACAACAACAACGTGTGCTCAGGCCGGACCACTCGGCCACCGCTTCTCCCAGCGGTGATTCAAAAGTGTCTTTCTCTTGGTCTGTTAAAATTTTCTTTGCGTATCGTATAACTTTTAGCTTGTATGTGATAGTATTAGTAAATAGTTTTGATGAATTCGCCATGGGTGATAATTTCCAGGACTGAAAAGAGCTTAAGATACGTGTGACAGTCTGGTGGTAAATGATACGTCAACACTAACAGACGATAGATGGCGCTGTTGGCGGCAATCGTGGCAATCTGCCGCCAAAAGGGGGAATGTAAACATACCAGCGTCAGGACAGATTACGTAGTTGATTTGAATGTCTTATGGTATTTGAAATACTTGTAACAGGTAAGTACTGAGGTACTGAGTACTGAGGAAGTACTACAACATTCATCTTGGAAGACCATTAGTATTTTTCAGGGTATTTTTGGGGGAAAACTTGAGTCTTATAAACCGTAAAATATGGTACTACGCCTCGCACCGGACTAAATAAGCATTTTTACAGGGTTTTCAATATCCAAGTTTCGCGATCCTCAAGTTTAGCGCTATGCCTTGGGAAGAAAGCAAGCGCGAAACTCTGGAGGGTAGTGTCCATGTCAGCCCACTGCTGTTCCCACTCCATGGCCCGTGCCCCTCTGCAGTCATCCATGGGCCGTGCCCCTCTGCAGTCATCCATGGGCCGTGCCCCTCTGCAGTCATCCATGGCCCGTGCCCCTCTGCAGTCATCCATGGCCCGTGCCCCTCTGCAGTCATCCATGGCCCGTGCCCCTCTGCAGTCATCCATGGGCCGTGCCCCTCTGCAGTCATCCATGGCCCGTGCCCCTCTGCAGTCATCCATGGGCCGTGCCCCTCTGCAGTCATCCATGGCCCGTGCCCCTCTGCAGTCATCCATGGGCCGTGCCCCTCTGCAGTCATCCATGGCCCGTGCCCCTCTGCAGTCATCCATGGGCCGTGCCCCTCTGCAGTCATCCATGGGCCGTGCCCCTCTGCAGTCATCCATGGGCCGTGCCCCTCTGCAGTCATCCATGGCCCGTGCCCCTCTGCAGTCATCCATGGGCCGTGCCCCTCTGCAGTCATCCATGGCCCGTGCCCCTCTGCAGTCATCCATGGGCCGTGCCCCTCTGCAGTCATCCATGGGCCGTGCCCCTCTGCAGTCATCCATGGGCCGTGCCCCTCTGCAGTCATCCATGGGCCGTGCCCCTCTGCAGTCATCCATGGGCCAGGTCACAGACATCTGCATCATTATAGCATCATATTAGGATTATTAAGTATCCTGAATTTCTTATTGTGTTTTGACTTGACATCTTGACATACTTGACTTGACGCCCCGGGCCTTAGTGCGGGTGTGCTAAGGCGCTTAGGCTCGTGGGACCCAGGAAAAAAAAAAAGTACTTGTATTTCGTAAATCTGCTGTGGACTTGAACTTGAAAGATTCTGCAGTACTTGTGCTTGTACTTTTGTACTACCACCTGTACTTGGACCCATGCCTGTTACCAAAGTGTGAGGAATTGCAATGATGAGAATGACACTTAAGTCTTAATTGTGTTCATGAATGTGAATGTAAGACTTGTAAGTCAATAAAGAATAGGAAAGGTGATCAAGAATAAGTGGTGGAGAAAAAAATTATGCCTTGGTAAATTAAAGAATGAACAGAGGGAGGGAAGGGCAAAAGACAAAAAGAAGCAGGATTCCTACCTTGGGGAACTTTGCAGCGAGGCGCGGGAGGTGTTGGTTGATGAGGGCACAGAGAGGCACGCCCTGCTTGTACAGGTGCAGACACACCCACACACCGGGGCCGGCCTTGTTCACCTTGTCCACGTAGTCCACCGCACTGATCTCAAGCACCTGGACCGATGAAGCATAATTAATATATGTATGTATGTATGTGTGTATGCGTAAAAAACCAGACATTTATTGGGGTTTATCTATTGTCTATGTATTTTTTCTGTATGGTGGCATTAATGTAGGTATGAACAAGACTAGAAGTGTATTGGTTTTAGAGAGAGAGAGAGAGAGAGAGAGAGAGAGAGAGAGAGAGAGAGAGAGAGAGAGAGAGAGAGAGAGAGAGAGAGAGAGAGATGAAAACCTGAGATGAAAAAGTAACATTTCCCACTAAAAACAAAATAACACTGTTCTTAATTCAGGGAAAACAGTCTTATTTCAACATCCTTTCCCACTAAAAACATAATAACACGGGAATCAAAGGGAAAACAGCCTTATTTCAACATCCTTTTCCCTAAAAATAAAAAAACTAGTTCTAGCAATAGCCTTAAAGTACTATAAAAAGGTTAATATTGTAATAAATACATCCAAACACTGATATTAAGAGGTTAAAACAGTCATATTTCCCCCTCTCCTTCCCTCTCACCCCGTCCTGCCCTGATGAACCACCAGGAAGAGGATGCCAATCATCAATATCACACTCTCTTCTCACAACTCTTACAGTACATTAAATAAATTCATGGATGGGGATGAAAGGTGGATGTAGGTAGTGTTAAGTAACAGGAACTACCTCGTGTAGGTCTCCCAGCCTCTTGTAGCTTCCTTATGTTCTTATGTTGTTAATCATGATTGTAATCATGACTACACATCCTGTAATTGTAATCGTAATTGATTACATTAGTTTTTTTGTAATCTTAACCCTTCTGCCCAGATCTTTCCTTTACTAAAAATAATTGTGTTGTTAGCCATAAAATTACAAAAAGTCACTGAATATACCAAATTAGTTAGTCGACGAGGATACTAAACAGGTCATATCTATAAAATATTGCTTATAGTCACTAAAAATCATCTAATGGTACCCAAATTACCATGGAAATTACGTTCTGGGTCTCAAGGGGTTAAAATCACCATGATGTAATCGTTATCGTCATCGATTACATGACAACAGCAATCGCCCATGTCTGCCTCCCAGCACAGCAGGTCATGGTGTCTGGAGTGGTAGTGTGGCCTCCCTTGATGAAATAGGTCACAGGCGGCTTGGCTCATCACGCCGCCTGTGTCCCATGTCACCGAGGGCTGGCCAGGGTCTCAAGGTTGCCTCTCTTCTTCACCACGACACTTCCATGTTCCTATCTTTATAAAGGACATGGTATCCCTTTCCAACTGTCCTCTTACATGTAGTTTGATAGTTAGTAGTATGTATGTAGTTCAGCAGATACCCTCGTTATAGACCCAAGGTTATCCTGGTATCTGTTCTTCCTATGTATTCCCCTCCTCCTCCTCCTCCTCCTACTACTACTACTGTTGGGGTTAGTCACTGCTGGCAGGGGCCTCGTTTGGTCTTCACACGGGGTTGCAAAAGTAGGGGAGAGCGGGGCAGGTTGCATCATTGCCTCAAACTCGCATGTTATCACACGTACATCGTCTTAATACTACTACTGCTACTACTACTACTACTACTACTACTACTACTACTACTACTACTACTAACTACAACTACAACTACAACAATAATAATAATAATAAAGTTAATGCGAGTTAGAGGCAATGATGCAACCTCCCCTCGATGCAACCTGCCCCGCTCTCCCCTACTCTAGCAACACTGCCTCGTCTGCCTCGTCTTCCCCACACTTATTCCCACTCCCCCTTCTTCCTCTACTCCCCTTCCTCTTCCCCCTTCCCTCTTCTTCTACTCCCTTTCTCTTCCCCCTTCCTCCCACTAAAAACAAACAAAAATAATGAAATCAAAGGGGAAAACTATCATATTTCCCCTCACTTTCTGTCCCATTTCAACATCCTTGCCCACTAAAAACAAAAAATACACTAAAATCTAAAGGGAAAACACTTTATTTCCCATCTTATTTCCACTAAAACCCCAAAAAACGCTGAAATAAAAGAAAAAACTGCCTTATTTCCCCCCTCTCTCCCCGTCACCTCGCCAACCTTGCTCTAAAACCCCCTATCCCCTATCCTGCTTCCACCTCTTTTCCCCTACAATGAAATATAAATAACAATAAATAAATACATCCAAACACTGATATTAAGAGGTTAAAACAGTCATATTTCCCCCTCTCCTTCCCTCTCACCCCGTCCTGCCCTGATGAACCACCAGGAAGAGGATGCCAATCATCAATATCACACTCTCTTCTCACAACTCTTACAGTACATTAAATAAATTCATGGATGGGGATGAAAGGTGGATGTAGGTAGTGTTAAGTAACAGGAACTACCTCGTGTAGGTCTCCCAGCCTCTTGTAGCTTCCTTATGTTCTTATGTTGTTAATCATGATTGTAATCATGACTACACATCCTGTAATTGTAATCGTAATTGATTACATTAGTTTTTTTGTAATCTTAACCTTTCCGCCCAGATCTTTCCTTTACTATAAATAATCGTATTGTTAGCCATAAAATTACAAAAAGTCACTGAATATACCAAATTAGTTAGTCGACGAGGATACTAAACAGGTCATATCTATAAAATATTGCTTATAGTCCGTAAAAATTGTCTAATGGTACCCAAATTACGATGGAAATTACGTTCTGGGTCTCAAGGGGTTAAAATCACCATGATGTAATCATTATCGTCATCGATTACATGACAACAGCAATCGCCCATGTCTGCCTCCCAGCACAGCAGGTCATGGTGTCTGGAGTGTGAGTGTGGCCTCCCTTGATGAAATAAGTCACAGGCGGCTTGGCTCATCACGCCGCCTGTGTCCCATCTCACCGAGGGCTGGCCAGGGTCTCAAGGTGGCCTCTCTTCTTCACTACGACACTTCCACGTTCCTATCTTTATAAAGGACATGGTATCCCTTTCCAACTGTCCTCTTACATGTAGTTTGATAGTTAGTAGTATGTATGTAGTTCAGCAGATACCCTCGTTATAGACCCAAGGTTATCCTGGTATCTGTTCTTCCTATGTATTCCTCCTCCTCCTCCTTCTACTACTGGGGCCTGATTGACTGCTGCCTCCCAAGAAAGCGCCAGGCAAGGCTGCTGCACCTCCCCTGAACTTCCACACTGAGCCTACACCAACACTACATTAGACCTCATAACACACACAGATAGCCCCGAGTTAACGGTTACCACTACTACTCTCGACCTGTGACGGGCTGTGGTTCAGTTAGGGTCCTGACAGTTAGTGACCACCATCGGATTTAAGGTACCAGGGGTCACTGCTGCAGGAGGCATTGAAGTGTACGGCGTCCTACATGGAAAGTACACAATCCGCAGTGGATTGAACGGAGCTGGGGCCTGATTGACTGCTGCCTCCCAAGAAAGCGCCAGGCAAGGCTGCCGCACCACCCTTGAACCTCCACACTGTGTTCACACCATTACAAAACACACATAACATGACCTATCTATCAAGCACTAAACCTACCCCCACAAACTAGTAGTAGTTAGCCATAGATTACAGCTTTCAACTTTCCTCACAAATTCCATGCAGTTTTTCTATATTGCATGGTATCACTTCTTTTCCGGCCAGCTTCGGCTGGAGGGATGGGTGGGGGGGGAGGAGCCTTCTACTTCCTATCCTTTCTCTCTTATTATCTATTAGTGTAGTGTAGTTAAAGAAAACCTTTAAGGCCCTACGGTCTGTTGTGTTTTGTTTTTTCCTTTGTTTTTCCTTTTATACTACACTATTTAACTTTTGGGGGTTTAGTCACTGCGGGCGGGGGCCTCGTTTTGTCTTCAAGGGGGTTTTCAAAATTACCCCCACAACACTGGGCCTCCCCCTGCCCCTCTTCTTGCCCCACTTATTCCCCCCCCCCCCCCTTCTTCCTCTATTTCCCTTTCTTTTCCCCCCCCTTCCCCTCTTCCCTTTCCCTCTACTTCCTTCCTTTTTTCCCCCCTTCCCTCTTCTTCTACTCCCTTTTTCTCTTCCTCTTCCCCCCACTAAAAAACAAAAATATAAATAAAAGGGGAAAAACTATCATATTTCCCCTCACTTTCTGTCCCCTTTTAAAAACAGGAGAACTCGTTTAATCCGGGCCCCACGGGGGGGAGCGCATGCCGGATAAAATCATTTGCCCTTGTTTTTTAAATTACTCTTTTGGAAAACCCCCAAAATCCCCCTTTTTTTTTTTTTTTTTTTTTTTTTTTTTTTTTTTTTTCCCCTCAAAGGAACTGGCCAAGGGGACAACAAAATTGGGTAAAAACAAATCCGCTTATTGCCAGTTTTCCCATAAAGAAACATCAGAGAATAAAAAAAAAAAGTGGGTGAGCCAAATTTAGTTCGGAGGTGTCTTGTTACTCTTCTTTTGAAAAGATGTAAGTCATAGGAAAGTGGAAAAATAGAAACAGGAAGAGAGTTCCAGAGTTTATCAGTGGAAAAAGAAGAAAGAAAAAAAAAAAAAAAAAAAAAAAAAAAAAAAAAAAAAAAAGCCTGGGTCGAATAGTGCCGTTGTTTTGAGGCTGCCGTTGTTTTAAATGCCGGTTAAACGAGGTTCTCCTGTACTTGCCATTAAAAACAAAAAATACACTAAAATCTAAAGGGAAAACACTTTATTTCCGATCTTATTTCCACTAAAACCCCAAAAAACGCTGAAATAAAAGAAAAAACTGCCTTATTTCCCCCCTCTCTCCCCCTCACCTCGCCAACCTTGCTCTAAAACCCCCTATCCCCTATCCTGCTTCCACCTCTTTTCCCCTACAATGAAATATAAATAACAATAACAATGAAATCAGAGGGAAAATAACACTTCCAACTATCTCTATCCTTGCCCGAGCCTCCTCCACGCTGCCAGATCTTCTTCAACACCCTGCCTCCATGTCTTCCTTGGCCCATATCTAACGCATTTCAGTTATAGCAATACCCTTACAGAACTATAACATGACATCTGTTGTAGTAAATATTGCCAAAACACTAAAATAAAAAGGAAAACAGTCTTATTTCCCCCTCCCTGTCCCCCTCACCTCGCCAAACTTGCTCTCCTCCGCCTCAGCCTTCATCTCTTCCATCCTCTTCCTCCTATACTCCAGCAGCACAGCCTCGTCCTCCTCGTCCTCAAGCTCGTCCAGCTCATCCAGGTTCAGGTTGCCCAGGCGGTACTCTGTAGTGGGGGGGGGAGTAGTGGTGGTGGTGGTGGTGGTGGTGGGTGGTGGTAGTGGTGGGGTGGAAACATGTAGTAGTAGTAGCAGCAATAATCAGGGCTTGGAAACGGTTTAAGGGAACGAAAACGAAAACCGAAACTAACAAAATTATGCTCGGAACAAAAACGTTATCATATTTACTGTTCCGGAGCAAAAACGCTATTTTGAAATCCTTGTAACCGGTTAATAAAGTCATTTTTTCGTTCCATGCCATATTTGGTCACTAATCCATTTTCACTTCCAGTAGCCAAATGATTGAAGTAAATGCATCTGTATTACATACATACATTAATTAAGTCTACTGTATTTGTTCACTTGGCAATTGACGATGTGGTTTTGTTTCAAATAGTATCATATGCACCACTTTTCATTTCATTTGTGAAGAATAACTATTTTTTACCTTATATAATTATGAATTTATGTCTTCGTGATATGCATCACGTTCCCTTATTTTATTACACCTTCCAATCGTGCAATCGTTGAACTATTATACTGCAGTTTGGTTTAAGAATATGCTTAGATTAATATCCAGTATTCGAAAAGGGATTATAAATCGTGAGTATGTGCTTAATCTTGTAACTGTGTTCATAGCCCAATGCTTGGTGCTAGATAGCCTAATCATAGCCTAATGCTTGGTGCTAGATAGCCTAATCATAGCCTAATGCTTGGTGCTAGATAGCCTAATCATAGCCCAATGCTTGGTGCTAGATAGCCTAATCATAGCCCAATGCTTGGTGCTAGATAGCCTAATCATAGCCTAATGCTTGGTGCTAGATAGCCTAATCATAGCCTAATGCTTGGTGCTAGATAGCCTAATCATAGCCTAATGCTTGGTGCGCCAAATTTTGGTGTGAGTGTCCTAAGTTCGAGTCCTTGGAGTACCACATGTAGTCATTGACTTCATGGATTAGGTTTATTTAATTAGTGGGCTGGTGATATTACGAATTAATATAGTTTTACCATATATAATATTAATAAATAATTAGTGATTCATGTCTATACGAAGACTGAGATTGCATACTCCTACACTACGCTTCCTGTATTGTATATGTAAATGTGTTGCCTTATTTAAGTCGTATAATAATATAGTTCTTACGACATCGAAGGGTTTGATTTTGTTGTATACTGTGCACCATGAAATGTATGGCTTTATTACCATCTATAAAAATGTAGTCATGTATAGGCATTATTATTTATTAGGGCTAATAGCATATTCATTACATGGTTTGAGAATAACGTTCTAACCGGTTTTTGTTTCATTCTAACCGGTTCAGGAACGTTATGCTTGGAGGAGGAACCAAAAACGAAACGTTAATAATACTGTTTGTGATCGGAGCGAACCGTTTGAGAAATTATTTCGTTTTCAAGCCCTGGCAATAATATCACTACTATTACTTCTTCTTGCCCTTCTTCTACCCTTCCCCCTCTCTTCTACCCCTTTCCTCTTCCCACTCCTTTCTTGCCCTTCTTCTACCCTCTTTCCCCTTCTACCTCCCTTCCTTCCCCAGTCTGCTACCCTCTTCTTCCCCCGCCTTGTCCCACCAGTATTTACTTAGTCGTGCATTCACCTGTGCTCTGTTTCTCCTGGATGGTCTGTTCGATCATCTCCGTCAGCTTCTCCTCCGTCACCTCGGGCTCCTTGGCCGGCAGGATGCCCTTCGCACGCAGGATGTCGTTCCATTCCGTGTCCTCTTCCGGGTTCTGCGCAGACAAAGTGTTGATTTATTTTACGTCGCTAGAAAATACTGTGTTTCGTTATATAAAAAAAAAATAAAAAAAAAAAAAATAAAAAAAAAAAAAAAATAAAAAAAAAAAAAAAAAAAAAAAAAAGAAAAATGGTATCGCCTGAAAATGCGGTGTTTCGTACAAAAAAAGTATTGCATTATATTATATTACAAGAAAATACTGTTTCATAAAAATTAAAATAAATAGAAAAGATACAAAATTTTATCACCAGAAAACAGTTTTATAGAAAAATAATAATAATAAAATAAAATACTGCCTGAAAATTCAAGTATTATTTTTTTGTTACCTTGTCTTGCCATAATGTACATCTACCTTTTTACCTTCGCCACAGTATTACGTTATATTACGTCTATATATTACATCTGCCTCTTATATTAATGTGTTTATACCTAGCTTCTAAAAGTATATATATATTATTTCTTTTTTCTTAACACTATTTTCTAGTGATACAATTTTCTATGTTCTGCTCAATGCTGCATTTTCTAGTGATATTTCATTTTTTCTTCTAAGCTGCATGTTCAAGTGGATATCATTTCCTATTTTTCTTTTCTTAACCCTGCATTTTCTAGCTACACTTTAATTTCATTGCCAAGATTCGCATTCCATTCTGCGTTGCACAAAGTATTGCTTATGTTATGTCACTAGAAAATACAGTGTAAAGGGAAGGGGCAAGGGGAGAAGGGGGGAGAAGGGGCAAGGCTAGATGAAGGGGAAGGGAAGGGAAGCCAAGTATTGCATTATGTCACTAGAAAATAGTGTTTCGTAAAAAAAAAAAAAAAAATTGATGTTTAGTGAAAAAAATATATATCACCAGAAAATGCCTGTTTAGTAAAAAAACTAAAAAAATCTCCAAAAAATAAGGGATAAAAAATGGGCTAATGTAGGGGTTAGAAATGCTGCAAATGGTCAGATCTACAAGTTGAGGGTAATTATAGCTACGTGCCTTGTATTGCATTAACACTGCTGCAGAGCCCAAGGACATGACGTAATCAATACTAGCACAGTGCAAAGTGAAACGGGATGCATGCGGGGCGGGCCGACCACAACTGAAAACAAACATCGAGTTCGGCAAAAATATTAATGCCGTCTTCGAAAAAAGTGGTGTCCAATAATGAAAGGTTTGTGGAGTTCTCGCCGAAACACCAGCCGGGACTCTCGCCCACGTGGAAATGTTTGGCGACAGTTCGACGTAATAGATGAAAAGGAAGAATAAAGACTATTTCATTATTGGACACAACAGTTTTCGCTTGTCCCAAAAAACGAAAAATCTTAGGAACAAGGTCTCCACGCTAAGCTGACCCAAATGTTGGCTCTATGTATTATACTTACTGTCCTTAACACATCTGTTTAGGTTTTAATGAGTGCCGATCCTTACTTTGCCTACATGGCCGATATTAAATTTCAGGTTCTTGAGAAAAACTAAGGATATACTTTTAGGATATTTTTCCCAAGTTTTGAGAAGTGCGCCCCCGTCCGCTAGGTTAGGTTGGTTAGTGCACAGCACGGGGGGGTCGAGGGGGGGCAGAGCCCCCCCCCCGTTAGTTCTGGTCAGGTTAGGTTAGGTTAGGTCAGGTCAGGTTAGGTTAGGGCAGGTTAGGGCAGGGCAGGTCAGGTTAAGTTAGTGCACAGCACGGGCGGGTGGTCGAGGAGGGGTATTAGGTTAGGTCTGTAGAGTTTTGTCATCTTTAGAATAAAGGCTCAACCTCCTCTTCTTCTTCTTATAGCCAACAAGCTTGGGGACATGGTGGAAACCGGGTTTTTGGGTGGGGGCGCACACATATGGCCCCGATAAAGTCTGAACTAGGGAGATTTCCCTTCTTTAGTGATTTTTTTGTGGGGGGCCATATTTCCCTTATGTGTGTGCTCCCCCACCCAAAAACCCCGGTTTCTCATCATGTCCCCAAGCTTGTTGGCTATAAGAAGAGGAAGAAGATAGGGGGTGCAGCCCTTGTTCTTAAGATTTACCCAAAAAACTGTCAAACAGAAGCTTAATACAATACATGGACGTCATTGGACATGGCTGCACTGCCTGACCACTGGGGACGCCGCGCCCCCCAGACTCCCCCGCTCGTTCACTAACCTAACCTGGATATTGGTCATCTGGCCAACATAACCTGACCAAACTGTTCAGTGGAACACTCGTCGACGTGAAAAATTGGAAGGTAAATTTTTATGATGGCACCAAACTTCCCTACACAATTGGGAGCATGGTTTTTGTTTACCTTATTGTATTCTAAGAGACATTTTCTCTGTGAGCTTTCCGTCGCAAATCAATAGTTTCGGAGATATAGAACATTTTAGGTGGGGGGAGGAAAATGTCTCCTTGTTTACGAAATACCTCCCTCTTCCTCTTTTTGTGACCTGCATCGCTTTTGTTTCGGAGGCGCACCCGTGGCTACCTTACCTAACCTAACCTTACCTTACCTGAACCTTACCTTACCTAACCTTACCTAACCTAACCTAACCTAACCTTTAACCTCCTAATTGGGTCCAATAATAAGTTTAATAAAATACCAAACAAAAGCGATGCAGGTCACAAGAAGAGGAAGAGGGAGGCATTGTGTAAACAAGGAGACATTTTCCTCCCCCCACCTAAAATGTTCTATATCTCCGAAACTATTGATTTGCGACGGAAAGCTCAATGAGAAAATGTCTCTTAGAATACAATAAGGTAAACAAAAACCATGCTCCCAATTGTGTAGGGAAGTTTGGTGCCATCGTAAAATAATACCAATTGGAACACTCGCCGACGGCGACGATAATTCCTATCGGCGAGTTCCATAAATCCAATACTCCTTATGGTGAGACCTAAACGTTCAGAACCCCCGATCGTGTATTGTAGAAACTGCACAGAGACCCAACCCTAATGACCCAAGGAAAACAAACATGGAATTGATAGGACGTAAAAACAGGGCAACCAAGTGATGAGTGGTGTTATTTAGGGGTATTCCATATATGAGGGGTATTTAGGGGTATTAGTGGTATTATTCAGGGTATGTAGTATGACATTAGGGGTATTCATCCGTGGTATTGATGACATATAAACAGCTGAGCTACCCGGTGACTCATGCCAAAGGTACGAACACATTCACTCACTCACTCACGTACATACATACACACACACAGTTATTTACCTGCATAATGGCGTGTGTTTAAGGGTGTGATGGAGGTAGTGGTGTGTGTGTTGTGCCGTCACCCTGCTGTGTCCACGTGTGTGCCTGTGCAGTGCCAAGAATAGCCTGTGTGACCCAGTCCTCAACACGCCCCGCAGCCTGCCAAGACACCGCCTCCTCCTCCTCTTCTCGTGGCCTGTCAAAAAAAAGACGTATTTTTCACTTTCTTTGTTGCCGATCTGTCTTTTTCTATTTCATTTTTGATAATAATGGAGGAGTTTCACGGTTGTTTTCAGAGACACCCAACTATTTTTTCTTGGCCTACAATAGGTGCTTGTTCTAGGTAATGGTGCTAGTTTTATTTTGCGCAAACCTAAAAAACAAAAAAAAAATGGAAAAAAAATGAAACCTAACCTACCGTAGATAACAGTAAAGTCGCCACCTGCAGTGATGTCGCCAGGCGCCAACTATTACGAATTATAGCATCACTACTGATTTTTATGTGCCACTGAAGATGATACACAGTAGTTTATATCATGACTGTATAATCTACCCTGTTTCAGCGTTGTTTTATGCTTTGTATCTGCAAGTATAGACGGTTTCAAATTTCGCTACGCAAATTATTTTTTCGGGCGACGACGACAGCGGTACGACTTCTTCTTCTTTCAGGTGAGGAGCTAAACCGCGGTTTTCACCCGGTTCAAAGCCTAATTTCCGGCTGGCTCCCTCAGGGCTTGTATGAGGCCCTAACTCTCTGCTCTTTTTTCCCAAGCCTTTTCTAAAAATACTTTAACCCCTTCAATGATTCTTCTATTGGTGTCCTGTACCCTACCCCAAACCTAAAAGAAATTCCATTATCCCATCTATGTTCCCCTCTGCCACTCTATCCCCCTGATCCCCGCCTACCTCCCGTGCCACTATTGGCTATAAACCGCTTCTCTTTCTCATCATACCTTGGACACATTAATACCAGGTGATCTACAGTTTCATCTAGTCTACCCATACACATTTGACATATCTTGCTTCCTTCGTTTGCCCATCTATATGTTCTACTATTGACCTCCAGAGATTTAGTCCTTGCTTTAAATATTAAACTACTCCCCAAGCTACCATCATAAAAGACCTCAACACTTTGGTGTGGTCTTCCCCTTGTACCAAGTCAGAGAACTCTTACCCTCCATCCTCTGTCTCCACATCTCCCTGCCCTGCCTCTGAACTTGGTCTTTCACCTTTCGCTTTAAACTCCCCCTCACTAGACTGGTGTATCCTATCTGTGAAACCTGTAAACCACATTTCCTCTCCCACCGTCTGCTTGATCTATCCCATTTACTACTCTGTCCTATCCACTCATAAACTTTTCGAGCCCACCTGTTTTCATCCATTTTTCTAAGCCTGATTTTGTAATTAAAGCACTGACTTTCCTATTCTCTCCGCAAGGTACTCCACCCTGCCTCTCCCCTGATCGCCTCCACTGCTACATACCTGTTTGCCTCTAGTGCAAGTCTACCTACCCTGTTCTGTACTACCTCTAACTTGTCAGCTCTCCTACCGTCCACCTCATACACTCTGCCCCATACATGAGG
Organism: Chionoecetes opilio; assembly: GCA_016584305.1. Taxonomy (NCBI): domain Eukaryota; kingdom Metazoa; phylum Arthropoda; class Malacostraca; order Decapoda; family Majidae; genus Chionoecetes; species Chionoecetes opilio. The sequence continues at coordinate 118,059 of JACEEZ010007355.1, read as the reverse complement.
CTCGGTACTGCATGCCTTTCCACAACCCTCTTATGACCTCATACCTGTTTGCCCTACATCTTGCTACACTACCAAGCCTTCCACCCACTGATTTGCTTTTCCTATTTTATCCTGTTCGTCCTCTCTGCTCCCTTCCATCTACCGTGATACCTAGGTATTTATATGACTCGGTGCGCCCTATCCTCAGGTCTCCCATTTCCCAACTCATACCCTCATCTGCTGCCTCTCCATTTATAACCAGGACCTGACTTTTCTCACTGTTAAATTTCATCCCAAAATCCCTCCCATACTGTGCGACTATATGTAGCATCTCCTGAAGTTCTCCACTGTCCTCACTCATGACAACTATGTCGTCAGCATATAGTAAACTGCTCAAATTTTCCTCCCCAACCCTTATCCCATAGCCCGAATTTCTCAACCTAATTGCTAATTCCTCTGTATATAAGCCAAAAAGTAACGGTGATAACACGCAGCCCTGCCTAACCCCTCTTCGACTACCTACCCACTCTGTCTCTATGTCCCCAAGCCTGTACACTGCCCGTGTGTCCTCATACATACTATCTATTATGCTGACTATTCTGTAAATAACTGACACTCAGTCATTATGATACATTATACATTATTATACATTATGTTACATTATGCTGACACTCAGTAAATAAACACTAGATGGCGACTCTACTGTTAGTAGCCACTTTGTAGATATTTTTGTAATTTGTTCATTTATAGCCATAATATGACACAGATGAAGACACAAAATGACACAGACTCTCCAGATAGCCCCTTCTAACTGTCCTGAAATCATGGATGTAGAAATGTAACTATTAACGCCACCACACGCCTGTAAACAGGAAAAAAAAGTTGTCCTGGGCCCATACTTATAAAGATTTAGGATTCGTCTTAGACTCGCTCGAGTCTTAAATATGGCGGCCGGCGTCCTAAAATCTTTTCGGGGGGGGGCGCATCCAAATCGCTAAGACTCGTCCTAATTTCGAGGTTTGGCTAGGACAGGGTGTGAGGTGTCCTACGAGCAGGGCGGCGGCTAATAAGACTCGTCCGAAGGACGTGAACATGGAGTGCTCCACCCACTCCTGAGAACTTTTCGTGACAGGATAGATGTACTGGACGAACTTGTTGATACATAACTAATCAAGCGATACCGCTTGGCCCGGGAAAAGGGATTTTTAATTGGACAGACTAGTGGGTTTGTAACATAAAGCAACACTAAAAAATACGGCGATCAGTGCATGACAAGTCACGAGTGTGTTATTTTTCACTCTTTGGGGTAGTCATGTTCCTCCTGCTTTGATACATGTATCGTGATACAGATTGAAGTGCATCCCCCCCAAAACTGTTGATGAAGAATGGTATCATGTTGAAAATTTAAAGCGATTTAGAGTAGGCTCATTTAAAAATAAAAATTAAAAAAAAAATTGAATATCGTGATTTATTAAAGCCATGGAACAATATCCATATAACTATTTCTCTTCCCACTGCCGTATCTTGATAATTTTCTTATTTGTTCTTGATATCATCTGTTAATATACCAAACCCCACCTCTAACCTAACTTAACAATTTTGGTGGAAAGAACTAGATTCTAGGTAGTATATGTATCACATTATTATTCAATTGCGCCATGGGAAATTGGGTTAAAAGACTCAGAATGAAGAAATCTCACTATAAAACAGGTTAAAATTGTCAGCTCGAGGATGACTTAAACCAAACGGTAAATATTCCGCGGGAGTTGGCGGTGTGTTGGCGGGTGGCCAACCCCCCGGGACAATCGCGCACCATCAAATTAGTTTTTTTTAACCTAAATAACTTAACATAACCTAATCCAAATCTACCCTAAGTTTAAACATAACCTAAACCAAACCTTAACATAACCTAAATCTAACCTAACCTAACTCAGCAATTGGTAATAATGGACGATGACTTCGCGGTCGTTTTCAGACCCCGACTATTTTTTCCTGGTCTTCAATAGGTGCATTTTAAAATGGAGATAGTTTTATTTTGCGCAAGCCCAAAGTTAAAAAAAAAAAAAAAATCCACCGAATTTTTATGGTAGGCTACCGTTTCCATTAAAACACTGTTATCTCCATCAGAAAAGCACTTAAAACTTGGCCGGGAGAAATTAGTCAGGGTCTTATAGGTTTTAATAAAACCTAACCTAACCTTTTGGGTTTTTAAATAAAACCCAAACTAACCTGGAAAATCTTAAAAACAGGTCTCCACGCTAAGCCTGCCCACAAATGTTGGCTCTACGTATTATACTTACTGTTTTTAAGACATCTGTTTATATTTTAATGAGTGCCGATCCCTACTTTGTCTACATGGCCGATATTAAATTTCAGCGATCCATAATGTTATATTATTTGTTTTGGTTGCGGGTCCGGAGATGCCAGTAGAAGATGCTCGTAGCCAAAAACGCCGTGTGAAGACGCGCATTTTTTTCCCACCACTACGGGCATCTTTTGGTAGCAAAATACCAAAAGATGCCGGAAAAAGTGTCTGTGTGACACGGCCTTTAGGTTAGGTTAGGGCAGGTCAGGTTAGGTTAGGTTAGGTTACGTTAGGTTAGGTTAGTGCACCAGCACAAGGGGCTCGAAGAGGGTGCTAGGTTAGGTCTGTAGAGTTGTCATCTTTAGAATAGAGGCTCAATCTCCTATCTTCTTCTTATGGCCAACAAGGGTTGGGGACATGGTGGAAACCTGGGTTTTTGGGTGGGGGAGCACACACATAAGGGAAATATGGCCCCCCCCAAAATAAAATCCTTAAACTAGGGAAATTTTCCTAGTTCATGGACTTTATCAGGGAAATATTTCCCTTATATGTGTGGGGTCCCCCACAAAAGGAGCACACTCATAAGGGAAAATATGACTCCCCACAAAAAAATCCCCTAAACTAGGGAAATTTCCCTAGTACATAGACTTAATCGGGGCAATATTTCCCCGATAAAGTTCATGAACTAGGGGAATATCCCTAGTTTAGGTTTTTTTTTGGGGGGGGGCCCTATTTTCCCTTATGTGTGTGCTCCCCCACCCAAAAACCCCGGTTTCCCACCATGTCCCCAAGCTTTGTTGGCTATAAGAAGAAGATAGAGGGTGGAGCCTTTGTTCTTAAAATTTACCCCCCAACCTTAAAACCCCAAAGTATATCTAACCTAACATTATAGGTTTCATTAAAACCTATAAGACTCTGACAAATCTTTCCCGGCCAAGTTTTAGTGCTTTTTCTGATGGAGAAAAGTGTTTTTAATGGAAATGGCACCATAAAATTCGGGGATAATTTTTGTTTGTTTTTAAACTGGGTTGCGCAAAATAAAACTATCTCCGGGAATAATGGGCGAGAGTTTGCGGTCGTTTACAGAGACACCGACTATTTTTTCTTGGCCTACAATAGGTGGGTTGCTCTAAAGGAGATAGTTTTATCTTGCGCAAAAAAAAAAAAAAAAATGAAAAAAATTAAACTTAACCTAACCCTATAGGGTTTTTAAAGAAACCTAACCTAAATGTAAGGTTTTAATGAAACCTAACCTAACCATATAGGTTTTAATGAAACCTAACCTAACCTTAACCACAAAAATATACATTTTTTTAATCTTTTTTTTATGGGTTTGCGCAAAATAAAACCTTCATTTGAACAAGGAACGGTAAAACTTTGGAAGAAGTCCTTCACCCCTATCTTTTTTTTTCTTCCCCCTATAGCCAACAAGCCTAAGGGAACTGGCGGGAATACGGGGTTTTTTTTGGGGGGGGGAAGCAAATATAAGTGATTTATGGCTCTCCAAAAAATCATCAAAGTCACTATATTTAAAAAACTAACCTAACCTAACCTTAACCACAAGTATTAAACCCAACCTAACCTAACCTTAACCACAAAGTATACCTAACCTAACCTAACCTTAACCACAAAGTATACCTAACCGAACCTAACTTAACCTTACCACAAAGTATAAACCCAACCTAAACCTTAACACAAGATACCTAACCTAAAACCCAACCTAACCTTAACCACAAAGTATACCTAACCTAACCTTAACCCAAAGTATACCTAACCTAACCTTTAACCACAAAGTAACCTAACCTAAAATAACCTTAACCACAAAGTATAAACCCAACCTAACCTAACCTAACCTAACCTTAACCACAAAGTATTCCTAACCTAACCTAACCTAACTGGACTTAGAATTTTTTTAGGCACCTCATATTTCATAGCGGCCGTGGGGGGTTAACCAAGGCTGAGCGCACGCTGGAACCTTTACAGATGTGAAGTACAATAAGCATAAAAATACAGGGCGGTAGTTCATTTTAGTCAAAGCCGGAAGGAGGAGTTCTAAAATATTTCCCAAGCACCGATTGTAGGCCAAGAAAAAATAGTCGGTGTCTCTGAAAACGACCGCGAAACTCTCGTCCATTATAACCCTATCTCCATTAGAAAAAGAACCTATTGTAGGCCAGGGAAAGTATTTGGTGTCTTTGAAAACGACCGCGAAGTCCTCGTCCATTATAACCGGCAGTCCTTGACGTATCTCTCGCTATGGAAGGCGGCGCGGCGATCATGTGGTTGGCGATGGCCTGTCAGGCATCTGCCTTGCTCTTCGCCGATCATCTCGGCATGGAAAATTCCCCTCGCAGGACATAGGACATTTTTCCTTGCTTGAAAGAGCTGGCCAAGGATGAAAGTCCAATTTTTTACTGTTTTGTCCGTCACTTTCTTTTTCACTTTACTTGCGGTCCCTTGTTATTGATCACTTTTGCACTTCACTTCACTTTAATTGCTCTGTTGTAGGTAGCTTTTTCTCTCTTAGTTTCCAAAAGTTATGTATCACCTCCTAAATGTTTCTTTTCTGGACAGTAACAAAAAGTGTTCTAAATTTCCTCCTCCTCCTCCTCCTCTCGTGGCCTGTCATCACTGCACCCAGTCTGCAATGCCTGACTCTATTACATCTCATTTACTTGTGCTTTCTTCTTTTCTTGGCTATTACTATGCTATCTACGTTTATTTCCTTTATTTTACTTGTGTGTTGTCGTTGTAGTTGTCGTTTAGGGCTGCGAAATTCCCTAGAGGAACACTAGTAGGTACCGTAGTTAAGAGATTAATTATTACCTCTTGCAAATCAGGAGAGGAATAAGGAATCTCTCCATTAAATTAATATACTTTTTCTTCTTCTTACACGGAATTCTTCTCTTGTGCAGGGAAGCAGTGGTGTGGCTGATAAACTCTGCGCGGACGCCTTGCCAGGTTTCACTAACTCCTCCAGACTTTTATACTAGAGTATTTTGTTGATATTACATATTAGTATTAGTATTAGTATTGTTGTTACTATCATTATTATTATTACAGCGCGTAGCTTGTGCTGTGCGGCGGCCTTTATACGTGATCTCACTAAATCTGCTGGGTATATGTAAGGTGTTGATGAATAATTATGTGCACAGTAAGAAATGAGAATACTTATTATTTTTCTTTCATTAAATTTTTTTCTCTCTGGTTGTCCCATGAACCAAAAATATACAGAATTTACAGAAGAAAAGAAAAACCAAGGCATGTTCTCATATCAACAAAACTATTATTTAATGAATATCTGTATTTGTGTATGTATGTAATATGTCGCATGTCTCTGGACGTTCTCATATTTATGGTAACTTAAAAACCATGCCAGTTTCCAAAGGTGGGCGCGTGCGCTCCGATTTTGCGTTCTGCGTTCCAGTGTGCACTACCAAATTTCGGTGTGCAGGAGCGCAGAGCGCGAAAATCTGAACTGGGAGCGCAACTTTAATTTCGCACTCCTTTCTGGCGCTCCAATCGAAGAAGACTTTTCCTAAAAATTCCAGGAGATGGAGCAGGAGGAGGACTAAAAAGGACTGAAGGAGTGACCACAGACTACTTTAACTTGTGATTTTTTGTTAGACAGTGATTTTTTGGCTCGACAGTACAATTTTTTCATAATATATAAGGTAAATAACTTCTAGAAGCTGTTTTTTTATTATATAGCCATTTTTTGGGAGCGCTGAGCGCACCGGGCTGGCTGAAAAAACAGAGCGCAGAGCGCACAGGCCGGCTGTGTGAGTGTGCAGAGCACCACCGCACCACCGCGCACACCCACCATTGCCAGTTTCTCTTATTATAATAAAGTTCTGTGGTCAATGGTCAATGGCCATATATAAATATACTTTATATTATTATATATTATTATAACTACTAATTATGTTACTAATATTTTATATTATCTATAAGCAGAAATGTAAGAAAAGAATAAATGTAGAAATAGAAAAAAAATCTATGTAGTATTTCTCACGAGTTTCTCTAATTAAGGTAGATATAAAAACCAAAGCAGTTTCTCTTATTATAATCATCAAGGTCATACACACTGATATATACATAACGTATGACTCTTTGGGACCATTGCAAGAAACACATCAGAAAAAACAGTAAAACTTCATTCCATAAGACTAATGGCTAACAAATATACTTCTGTGCTTTATAAATCCATAAATATTTCACTCCTATCATTAATCATTTCTGTACCCTTAAAATATCACTAATATACCACATAGTGTGACTAATAATAGCACATTAAGAGCCTCATTACCATATACTTATCATATTTAGAGGCACCTAGAGCGGGCTTTTGTCTATTTTTACCTTGAACCAGTTCCTTAAGTAAAAATTATAATTATAATACATACAAAAACACTACAATATAAATATAAAGTGCAGCAATCATACATTCATTAAACCTTTCGTCATTTTGTATCACCATTTCTAAGAAAGTAATGCATATTTCTTTTGGCTTGGACTGGTAAGATGCATTCCCTGTTAACCCCAAAACAATTAAAGTATATACGATATATTTCCCTATAAAATGTAGCTAATATACATTCAAATATACATTCAAAATCACCCAATTAATCACTCAATCAATTAATCACTCACTTAAACATCCCAAAACTAGTTGAAGTAGTACATACATTTACGTAATTTCCCCATCAAATGTATAATATATATCTTTTCGACTATTGATATATACAGAAAACTATTAAGCCATTAGCCACATGGAATATGACTTAAATGCCATAACAGAGAGGATAAAAAACATGGCATTTACAACAACTAACAAACATCTCTTCTCCTTCAAACTTCTAACAAACAACTTTTCCTTCAAACTTCTAACAAACAACAACTTCTCCTTCAAACTTCTAACAAACAACCAACTTTTTTCTTCAAACTTCTAACAAACAACTTCTCATAGCTTCTAACAAACAACCAACTTCTTCTTTTTCTTCAAACTTCTAACAAACAACAAATTAACCCAATAATTACAAATAAAAAACAATGTAATAATTATGCAATGACAAAATAGGTGTGACAGGCGAGAGACAGGCGAGAGATAAAACAATGATTCTATGACTTTTATCTATCACCTAATAAGAAGCACAGGATATAGACAGCCGTAGATAGATATACATTGGAAGGGAAAGTGAGAGGGAGGAGAAAAACAGAGGGATGAAAGAAGACCACAAAACTGCTACACAAATAACTGACCATAAGCTTGTTAACCCCTTGAGACCCAGAACGTAATTTCTATTGTAATTTGGGTACCATTAGATGATTTGTAGTGGATATAAGCAACATTTTATAGCTATGACCTGTTTAGTATCCTTGTCGACTAACTAATTTCGTATATTCAGTGACTTTTCGTATTTTATGGCTAACAACAGACATTTTTTTTATAGTAAAGGAAAGATCTGGGCGTGAAGGGGTTAATAAGAAGTACTAATGCAGAAACAAAGTCCTGAATACATCCATACGCAAGAAATAGGGAGAAACTGTTCACAAATAGGGTGGTGAATGATTGGAATGGACTCAAGTCGTGGGGTAGGTAGTTAGTGGGGAGTCAATAGGGAGTTTTAAAAGGAGGCTGAACAGTGTTATGGATGGGTATGAAGGTGGATGTAGGTAGTGTTAAGTAACAGGAACTGCCACGTGTAGGTCTCCCAGCCTCTTGTAGCTTCCTTATGTTCTTATGCTACAGATATATAGTACTTTCAAAGCAAAACAAGTCATTCATTGCATAGTAGAAACAGGGTATATAGTGCCAACAGCCAACAAACACTGTATTACCTAATGAGAACAAGGCATTTATCACCCATCTCCTTCCTCCTGTCTCACACTAACTCCATCAATATAGTTAGCTAACAGGAGAAGCTGAGATTTAAACCACATACGCAGTCCTTACAAATTTCTGAGTCCCTACCAAACCAACTTGCCAAAAAGAAAATACTGTTTATAATAGTGCAAACCACTTTAAACACACACTGCCATAGCTAGTGAAGCAAATGGCAATATAAAATAATCGGCAAATAATAATAAAATAAAAATAATTGCTATATAATAAATACATAAAAACGGAAACTCCCCAAAAAGTTTATAATAGTAAAAATAACTTAACACACACAAACTTGCCATAGCTAATGAAGTAATGTTGGCAATTATAGGAAATAGACAGATGCATAGAGTAATTCGTTAGTCAACTCACAAGATGTTGAAGCAATTGTTAAGAAAAAGATGTTAAATATTGAAGAATTTTACTTCTGCCTTCACAAATGCATGAGAAAAAAATAGAAAAATCCCTAATTTAATAAAATAATTATAGATGGAGATGAGTGATATTATAAGTGATTCTTAACCATTCTTAAGCTCTCTCTCTCTCTCCTCTCTCTCTCTCTCTCTCTCTCTCTCTCTCTCTCTTCTCTCTCTAACACATCACCACCAAAAATCAATCTCTTCCAAGAATCACAAAACTAAACATCGCCTCATATATAACAACAACAACAATAATAATAATAACATGTATGTACATTATATAAACATCAAGCAATTATCAACAAACAGCCATATGTAAGTAGCAGATTATATGCATAGAAACTGTACAGAGTGAATCATGTATGACAAAATGATGCATACCCAATGAATAATAATGATATGGTGGTATACACTACACTCTCAACCACCGCCACCACCACGACTTGGACATACATAGAACACGTATCGAACAGAGATAGAACAGAAAATGAACAGAGGTAGAACAAAGAAAATAAGGAAGCTACAAGGAACATAAGGAAGCTACAAGGAACATAAGGAACCTACAAGGAAAATAAGGAAGCTACAAGGAACATAAGGAAGCTACAAGGAACATAAGGAAGCTACAAGGAAGATAAGGAAGCTACAAGGAAAATAAGGAAGCTACAAGGAAGATAAGGAAGCTACAAGGAAAATAAGGAAGCTACAAGGAAGATAAGGAAGCTACAAGGAAAATAAGGAAGCTACAAGGAAAATAAGGAAGCTACAAGATATACATACAAGCCTATACATGTCTTAATTATACATGTAATACTATCTATCTATACAAATATCTATACATACTCTCCCCAATAGTCTATAAAAATAGTTTTAATATACAAGCTTCTGGACAACAGCTATATGGGTGCCTGTACTATATATTATCTACCTAATTTCGACCTTAGTGCCTCACAAACCATTCCCTTCTATAGGACACAAGACAGAGCCAACCCACAATAGCTAGCTCGAAGTATATAGCAAAGTTAACACAGAGAAACTTTTTATATATATCACAGGCTAATAGATAATGCTTTATCTTAATCTAATCATGGTAGTATTTGTAATGATTAATATATATTTGTATGTATATATAGCTAGTCTTTGATCACACACACACACACACACACACACACACAATCTACATTACAATTGGACAAATGTACATGTGCTTTGTATATATTTTTGTAAATCTCTCTCTCTCTCTCTCTCTCTCTCTCTCTCTCTCTCTCTCTCTCTCTCTCTCTCTCTCTCTCTCTCTCTCTCTCTCTCTCTCTCTCTCTCTCACACACAAGCTGATATCTAAATTATAAGTGGATAAATATATGTATGTAGCAGTATGTATGTATGTATCAGTATGTATGTATGTATGTATGTAGTATATATGTATGTATTTAGTATGTATGTATGTATGTAGTATGTATGTATGTATGTAGTATGTATGTAGTATGTATGTATGTATGTAGTATGTATGTATGTATGTAGTATGTATGTATGTATGTATGTATGTATGTAGTATGTATGTAGTATGTATGTATGTATGTAGTATGTATGTATGTATGTATGTAGTATGTATGTATGTAGCAGTAGGTATGTATGTATGTATGTAGCAGTATGTATGTATGTATGTATGTAGCAGTATTATGTATGTATGTTTATGTATAAATGTCTGTATGTATGTAATGTGCAGTGTATGCATGTATATTAAGATCTACTAAGTATTATGAGGTGTGTATGAGTGTATGAATGAATATATTGGCGATCTAGAAGTATTATGTAGACAAGTAGTATAATTATAATACTATATATATATATACACATACATACATACATACAGACAGTGCGAGGCTAATACAGTGAGTGAAGGCCCACATCTCTATGCAAGTATTCTTAACATGATTTAAACGTGTATTAGTAATCAATAATATTTTGCCTCTTCAGATACAACAAAAGTACAGTAGGCTATATCTAAATCATGTTTTTTCCTACCTAGAATTATATATATATATACAATATTTTATGTCAAGAGAGACAGTGGATCTTATCATACAAGAATATTTTGTTTTAATATTTGCATTAGGAGATTTTTATGTATTTCAAAATAAAAAATTCAAAAAGGCCAAAAAATCTAGTTTTTTTTCAATCAAGAATTATATATACAATATTTTGTGTCAAGAGAGACTGTATCTTCTCTGTCTCTGTCTCTGTCTCTCTGTCTCTCTCTCTCTCTCTCTCATCATACAAGAATATTTTGTTTTAATATTTTCATTACTTTAAGACTTTTTAAGATATCATTTTTTCTTTTTCCACTAATATTAATTTGCCTCTTCAAATTCAACAATATATCTGGCACGGACAAAACTTAAGTTGTTTTTCCTACTTAGAATTATATATACAATTTTGTTTATGCCTAGAGAGACAATTTACCTATACAATAATATTTTGCTATATTTTCATTATGAGACTTTTGCATTTCGAAATAAAAAAAATCTAATAAGACAAAAATTCATGTTTTTTTTCCTACCTAGAATTCTATATACAATATTTTCTGCCCAGAGAGACAGTTGAGGTCACTACTACTTACCATACACTAATATTTTCTTTAATATCGTCATTACTTAACCCCTTGAGGCCCAGAACGTAATTTCCATTGTAATTTGGGTACCATTAGACGATTTTTAGTGAATACAAGCAATGTTTTATAGCTATGACCTGTTTAGTATCCTTGTCCACTAACTAATTTGGTATATTCAGTGACTTTGTAATTTTATGGCTCCACAACAGACAATCTTTTATAGCCAAGGAAACATCTGGGCGTGAAGGGGTTAAAGACTCATGTATTTCTGAGGCAAAAGTCACAGGAATATTTTATCTTCTTATTTTCATTATTTACAAACTTCTTTCTTAATTACTTTTTTACTGTCTTTCTTTTTTTTATATTTTTCTTTACTTTTTTTTTCTTACATTCAAATTTAAACTTTTATGCATTTCTGATGTAAAAGTTAAGCAGCAGCAACTTTGTGCACTAGATACATACGTAAGTGTTTGACCCAATCATTCACAAACTAGGTTATTACATTACTGTTATGTATTTCTTGAAGACTTTTATGTATTTCTTGAAGACTATTATGTATTTCTTGAAGACTTATGTATTTCTTGAAGACTTATGTATTTCTTGAAGACTTATGTATTTCTTGAAGACTTTTATGTATTTCTTGAAGACTTTTATGTATTTCTTGAAGACTTTTATGTATTTCTTGAAGACTTTTATGTATTTCTTGAAGACTTATGTATTTCTTGAAGACTTTTATGTATTTCTTGAAGACTTTTATGTATTTCTTGAAGACTTTTATGCATTTCTTGAAGACTTTTATGCATTTCTTGAAGACTTATGTATTTCTTGAAGACTTTTATGTATTTCTTGAAGACTTTTATGCATTTCTGATGTAAAAGTTAAACGACAACAGACTTTATACACTAGATACATATGCATTTGACCCAATAAATAACAAACGAGGTCATTACAGTCCCTAAACACCCATTAAAACAAGCATTTACTTGATAACCTTCCCCCTGTTGTAGCACGCACTCTCGCTACATCCCTATAAACCAACTCAAATCATTAAATAACACATAAATCACTAAACCAATAAATTAAACCAACAAATAATCTATGATCACAGAAGCAATCACCCAGCAATAAGCCACCCATCGTTATCACAAATTAAATAATCAACCGACAACCCGAGCCAGTCATCATAAAAACTCCGAGAAACTACAAAAAAATACACTTTAGACTCAAAGAAATACTAAATCAACAAACATATGCCGCATATCACCCACGCACTTACATAAAAAAAAAACAGAGACGAACAACAACAAAAAAACATTCTATAGACTCGAAGAAAAATTATATTGAAAAAAAGACCAAAATACTGTAGAAGCTCAATTTACCGAAAAAAATATACTTCCGTTATTCCATTTTCCAAGGCTCGATATAGCTGGAAATTCCGCTAAATACAGCAATCTTTGGTGCAGTTCCACTAACGGCCATTGACCCAGGCATTTGGGCAGGCTTGGGGGCTACACAGACCACTGCACAAACAGGATTTACTGGAAACGCTCTCAATTTTACATAAAATTTCTTTATATTCAGCTGTACAGTATCAGGAGCTAATAACGGAAGTTCGATTTAGCGGAAAATTTGGTTTACGGAAATGGCCTTGGTTGAATTATTCCGTTATATCGAGCTTCTACTGTACATGGGTATCAAAAAAGCATTAAATTATCCCCTCGACTCAAAAACCCATTAAATTACCCCCTATATAACTAAAAAAAACATTAAATTACCCCCTATAGACTCAAAAAAGCATTAAATTACCCCCTATATAACGAAAAAAAGCATTAAATTACCCCCTATATAACTAAAAAAAGCATTAAATTACCCCCTATATAACAAAAAAAAGCATTAAATTACCCCCTATACTCAAAAAAGCATTAAATTACCCCCTATATAACTAAAAAAAGCATTAAATTACCCCCTATAGACTCAAAAAAGCATTAAATTACCCCCTATAGACTCAAAAAAGCATTAAATTACCCCCTATAGACTCAAAAAAGCATTAAATTACCCCCTATACTCAAAAAGCATTAAATTACCCCCTATACTCAAAAAAGCATTAAATTACCCCCTATAGACTCAAAAAAACATTAAATTACCCCCTATAGACTCAAAAAAACATTAAATTACCCCCTATAGACTCAAAAAAACATTAAATTACCCCCTATAGACTCAAAAAAGCATTAAATGACCAACACATTCACTTAATAACCTTCCCTATGTTGTATCGCTCACTGTCGCTATACCCCAAGATGCTCTCAATGGCTCGTAAATGTCCCTTCGCATTGTCGCGGTCGGTGAAGAAGTAGTAGATGGCTGACTTAAGGAACTGCAGCGTCACTTCTGGGTCGAGGTCACCATTGCGGCGGCCTGAGGAGGTGGTGGTGGTGGTGGTGGTGGGGTTGTTGTTGTTGTTGTTGCGACAGTGGACCTCGCGATGGTAGAGGGCCTGGGGAGGGGGGGGAAAGGGTGTTGGGTTATAGGGTTGAGAATAATCATAGGTTGTTTATGTATTGGTTACGTAATTCTCTCTCTTTCTTCTATGCCTATGCTACTTATATTTGCAATGTTAATGATTTTTTTTTCTACTAAAGTTGCATTTTTTCCTCAGCGAATTTTTGTTGTCTTAGGTTGAGTCATAGCAGTAAGGCTGATCATAGGTGGCTTATGTCCAGGCTGTGAAATTATGTCTTTATTCTGTGCCTGGTGGGGAAATGAACATAGTATTGAGTCGAATAGTGTTAAGGCTTATCATAGGCTATTTAGCTGTTGTTGTTGTTGTTGTTGTTGTTGTTGTTGGGACAGTGGACCTCGCGATGGTAGAGGGCAGAAAGGCGTATTAAGTTATGGTGTCAAGACTGATGCTTATTATTAAGTTATGGTGTCAAGACTGATGCTTATTATTAAGTTATGGTGTCAAGACTGATGCTTATTATTAAGTTATGGTGTCAAGACTGATGCTTATTATTAAGTTATGGTGTCAAGACTGATGCTTATTATTAAGTTATGGTGTCAAGACTGATGCTTATTATTAAGTTATGGTGTCAAGACTGATCCTTATTATTAAGTTATGGTGTCAAGACTGATGCTTATTATTAAGTTATGGTGTCAAGACTGATGCTTATTATTAAGTTATGGTGTCAAGACTGATGCTTATTATTAAGTTATGGTGTCAAGACTGATCCTTATTATTAAGTTATAATGTCAAGACTGATCCTTATTATTAAGTTATGGTGTCAAGACTGATCCTTATTATTAAGTTATGGTGTCAAGACTGATGCTTATTATTAAGTTATGGTGTCAAGACTGATGCTTATTATTAAGTTATGGTGTCAAGACTGATGCTTATTATTAAGTTATGGTGTCAAGACTGATCCTTATTATTAAGTTATGATGTCAAGACTGATCCTTATTATAAAGTTATGGTGTCAAGACTGATGCTTATTATTAAGTTATGGTGTCAAGACTGATCCTTATTATTAAGTTATGGTGTCAAGACTGATCCTTATTATTAAGTTATGGTGTCAAGACTGATGCTTATTATTAAGTTATGGTGTCAAGACTGATGCTTATTATTAAGTTATGGTGTCAAGACTGATGCTTATTATTAAGTTATGGTGTCAAGACTGATGCTTATTATTAAGTTATGGTGTCAAGACTGATCCTTATTATTAAGTGACTTTATTAAGAGCATCCTTATTCTGCGACCATCTTTTTTTTCTTTTTTTCAGCGAGTGTTTATTTGTTCATGGCTCTTTTTTTAAGGTTGTTTATGTCTTGGCGGTGAAATGGTCTGTATTCTGTCTATACGTACTATGGGTAACACAAGTATCGGAGCACTATATGCGTGAAACATTCTGACACTACGGAACGAAGAAAACGAAAACCCTCCCGTATGATCAGCATTTGACCGAATGTTTACAGTATTCATCGGACCCCTCGGCACCGCTACTTGCTTTACCCATAGTACGTACTTTTTTTGCAATGAGTTAATCTGTTCATGACTTCATATTTTTGCTACTAATTATGCATTTTTATCTTCAGCAAATTTTGTTATGCCTTGGTTATGAAATTTTGTCATTTTTCTCTGCCTGTATTTTATTTTTTGCAATAAGTTTATCTGTTCATGATTTCTATAATTGCTACTAAAGATTCATTTGTTTCCGCTAAACCGTGTATTGAACTAGCAAGGTTATCTGTGTGCTGGCCATGAAGTTATGTCTATTCTCTGCCTATACTTTTCTTTTCCTTAAGTGTTACCTCCATGATATTTTAAGTAAACAGTGATATAGCTGACATCTACAACTGTATAACATATCTAGCATGTCTTATAAAGGTACATATACATT
Organism: Chionoecetes opilio; assembly: GCA_016584305.1. NCBI lineage: Eukaryota > Metazoa > Arthropoda > Malacostraca > Decapoda > Majidae > Chionoecetes > Chionoecetes opilio. The sequence continues at coordinate 102,470 of JACEEZ010007355.1, read as the reverse complement.
GTCTGCACTCTTGGCATTATATAATCAAGGCTTGCCACGTCTCAAAAGCAACATAACCAATCTATAAATGCAAAAAATTATAAATGGCTTCATGCAGTGTTTTATCTATATACGTAATGCTTATACACAGGGGCGAAGTTAGGCCTGGGCATTGGGGGCTGTAGCCCCGAATGTTTTATGAATAGCCCCTGATCTCAAATACCTTTTTTTTTTTTTTTTTTTATAATTAAAAAAAAAAATCACAAAAATGAGACAAGCTCTGACTGGGGCAACATAAAAGTATAGTAAAAAACAAGATATTTGGTTAGATGTTACTTAGCGTATGCTGATGACATCCTTTTTATGAACAGGACATGAGAGAGGTGGAGAGAACAAAGTTTTCCTAAGCAAATTATCGGAGCCTTTTGGTAGAGCACAGTGTCTCACATCTTATAGTCATTATAGTCTTAAATAAATTGAAAATTATCCTGTAAAAATTTTAATATCTCTTGGCTGGGCTAAGCCCCCAATGTTTCAAGATCCTAAATACGCCCCTGCTTATACATCTAGTACACACACACACGTATAAGTGTATACAGTACATACACACACATGTATAAGTGTATACAGTACATACACACACACATGTATAAGTGTATACAGTACATACACACACATGCACACCTCTGATAAACCACTACAGGTCAAATTTCAAGGCAAATCCACTTATAAACCACTTTTGAATTGAAAGCAATTTTTGAAGACAAATTTCTCACCCCTCTTCATCAAAATTTAATGTGTACTTCTTAACCCCTTGAGGCCCAGAACGTAATTTCCATTGTAATTTGGGTACCATTAGATGATTTTTAGTGACTATAAGTAATATTTTATAGCTATGACCTGTTTAGTATCCTTGTCTATTTACTAATTTGGTATATTAAGTTACTTTTTGTAATTTCATGGCTCAACAACATACAATTTTTTTTATAGCCAAGGAAAGATCTGGGCGTGAAGGGGTTAAATCATACTTTTCCTGTAATTTGTATAGAATTAATGTTAAATATATCTTTCATACATTGTATATTAGAGTGATTTAAAGTAGTCCTCACACTTCACTTCACTTCACAATGTAATCTTCACATTTTCTACTAAAAACGTTTATCCCAATATTAGCAAAACCATTGATTATGATAGTATACGGAAAGAAAATGCGTTGAAAATAAGTATGTATCAATGAACTATATCTAAAAGTAACCCACTGTTTACTGCTACATCTAAAAAATAAGGAAAGAGAGAGAGAGAGAGAGAGAGAGAGAGAGAGAGAGAGAGAGAGAGAGAGAAGAGAGAGAGAGAGAGAGAGAGAGAGAGAGAGAGAGAGAGAGAGAGAGAGAGAGAGAGAGAGAGAGAGAGAAATAGATAGAGACAGAGAGACAGAGACAGAGACAGAGACAGAGACAGAGACAGAGACAGAGACAGAGACAGAGACAGAGACATAGACAGAGAGAGAGAGAGAGAGAGAGAGAGAGAGAGAGAGAGAGAGAGAGAGAGAGAGACAGAGAAAGAGAGAGAGAGAGACAGAGACAGAGACAGAGACAGAGACAGAGACAGAGACAGAGACAGAGACAGAGAAAGACAAAAAAAATACCAGGGCAAAATTGTCCCTGGTGCCACATAATGCTAATGCTAGAATAACGTTAACAACAGATTGCTTGCCATTCATCCGCAGACACCATTAACCCTTGAGGCCCAGAACGTTATTGCCATTGTAATTTGGGTACCATTAGACGTTTTTTTTTGTGAATATAAGCATTATTTTATAGCTATGACCTGTTTCGTATCCTTGTCCACTAACTAATTTGATATATTCAGTGACTTTTCGTTATTTTATGGCTCGACAACAGACAATTTTGTATAGCCCAGGAAAGATCTGGGCGTGAAGGGGTTAATCCTTGTGTCAATACAGGCTGAAAAACCAAAAGATTACGGATTCTAAGTTCAATGGTGGGTATCTAATCGAATCAGAGGTGTTAAAATGAATAAATCAAAAGAATAGAATACAGAAACTATGTTAATGCTAGTATAAATCAAACCAATAATTAAACGAGTAGGTAAAACACTCTCTCTCCCACTATTAAAATACTAGCATAATGTAATGTTAGTTAGTAAGCATAAAAATAGCTAATCAATAGAACCTGATCTACTTATAGTCTTCTTAGGTAAAACATTCTCTCTCTCTCTCTCTCTCTCTCTCTCTCTCTCTCTCTCTCTCTCTCTCTCTCTCTCTCTCTCTCTCTCTCTCTCTCTCTCTCTCTCTCTCTCTCTCTCTCTCTCTCTCTCTCTCTCTCTCTATACTGACACATACACCAACAATCTCTCTCTCTCTCTCTCTCTCTCCTCTCTCTCTCTCTCTCTCTCTCTCTCTATACTGACACAATTAGACCTGTTCAGGAAACAAATTTTTTCCTATTTTTATACCCCCCTGCAAGGTTTC
>JACEEZ010007355.1:70000-95000 GCA_016584305.1 Chionoecetes opilio | reverse complement strand
GTTTTTGTGGTGGAAATTGTGTTTTTATTGTGGAAATTGTGTTTTTATTGTGGAAATTGTGTTTTTTGTTGGGAAATTGTTTTTTGTTGGGAAATTGTGTTTTTGTTGTGGAAATTGTGTTTTTGTTGTGGAAATTGTGTTTTTGTTGTGGAAATTGTGTTTTTGTCGTGGAAATTGTGTTTTTGTTGTGGAAATTGTGTTTTTGTTGTGGAAATTGTGTTTTTGTCGTGGAAATTGTGTTTTGTGTGGAAATTGTGTTTTTGTTGTGGAAATTGGTTTTTGTTGGAAAGTTTTGTTGTGGAAATTGTGTTTTGTTGGGAAATTGTGTTTTTTTTGTTGTGGAAATTGTGTTTTTGTTGTGGAAATTGTGTTTTTGTGTGGAAATTGTGTTTTTGTATGTGGAAATTGTGTTTTTGTTGTGGAAATTGTGTTTTGTGTGGAAATTGTGTTTTTTTGTGGAAATTGTGTGTTTGTTTTGTGGAAATTGTGTTTTTGTGTGGAAATTGTGTTTTTGTGGTGGAAATTGTGTTTTTGTTGTGGAAATTGTGTTTTTGTTGTGGAAATTGTTTTTGTTGTGGAAATTGTGTTTTTGTTGAGGAAATTGTGTTTTTGTTGTGGAAATTGTGTTTTTGTGGTGGAAATTGTGTTTTTGTGGTGGAAATTGTGTTTTTGTTGTGGAAATTGTGTTTTTGTGGTGGAAATTGTGTTTTTGTGGTGGAAAAAGTGTTTTGTTGTGGAAATTGTGTTTTTGTGGTGGAAATTGTGTTTTTGTTGTGGAAATTGTGTTTTTGTTGTGGAAATTGTTTTTGTGTGATGGAAATTGTGTTTTTGTTGTGGAAATTGTTTTTTGTGTGGAAATTGTGTTTTTGTGGTGGAAATTTGGTTTTTTGTGGATGGAAATTGTGTTTTTGTTGTGGGAAATTGTGTTTTTGTGGTGGAAATTGTGTTTTTGTGGTGGAAATGTGTGGTGTTGGTTTGTTGTGGGAAATTGTGTTTTGTGGTGGAAATTGTGTTTTTGTGGTAGAAATTGTGTTTTTGTGGTGGTAATTGTTTTTGTTGTGGAAATTGTGTTTTTGTTGTGGAAATTGTGTTTTTGTTGTGGAAATGGGTTTTTTGTGATGGAAATTGTGTTTTTGTGGTGGAAATTGTGTTTTTGTGGTGGAAATTGTGTTTTTGTGGTGGAAATTGTGTTTTTGTGGTGGAAATGGGTTTTTTGTGATGGAAATTGTGTTTTTGTTGTGGAAATTGTGTTTTTGTGGTGGAAATTGTGTTTTTGTGGTGGAAATTGTGTTTTTGTGGTGGAAATTGTGTTTTTGTGGTGGAAATTGTGTTTTTGTGGTGGAAATGGGTTTTTTGTGATGGAAATTGTGTTTTTGTTGTGGAAATTGTGTTTTTGTGTGGAAATTGTGTTTTTGTTGTGGAAATTGTGTTTTTGTGGTGGAAATTGTTTTTGTGTGGAAATTGTGTTTTTGTGGTGGAAATGGGTTTTTTGTGATGGAAATTGTGTTTTTGTGTGGAAATTGTGTTTTTGTGGTGGAAATTGTGTTTTTGTGGTGGAAATTGTGTTTTTTGTGTGGAAATTGTGTTTTTGTGGTGGAAATTGTGTTTTTGTGGTGGAAATGGGTTTTTTGTGATGGAAATTGTGTTTTTGTTGTGGAAATTGTGTTTTTGTGGTGGAAATTGTGTTTTTGTGGTGGAAATTGTGTTTTTGTTGTGGAAATAGTTTTTGTGGTGGAAATTGTGTTTTTGCGGTGGAAATTGTGTTTTTGTGGTGGAAATTGTGTTTTTGTGATGGAAATTGTGTTTTTGTTGTGGAAATGGGTTTTTTGTAATGGAAATTGTGTTTTTGTTGTGGAAATTGTGTTTTTGTGGTGGAAATTGTGTTTTTGTGGTGGAAATTGTGTTTTTGTTGTGGAAATTGTGTTTTTGTGGTGGAAATGGGTTTTTTGTGATGGAATTTTTTTTTTTTTTTTATTATGGAAATAGGATGTTTTGCCATGGAAATAGTTTTTTTTTTTAAATGGGTTTTTCGAGTTTTTTGTTATGGAAATTGTGTTTTTGCCTTATTTGTGTTGGTACATTTTTGAATGGGGTTAAATAAAGGTGCAATATTGATGAGATACAATTATAATGCAGTGTTGAGTCTTGTGTGGTCCATATCCTAGGCAAAAGAAGTCCTATATATCCTAGGCAAAAGGATTCGGAGGAGGAAGAGGAGGAGGAGGAGGAGGAGGAGGAGGAGGAGGAGGAGGAGGTGGAGGTTGGGTAATAGAGATGAACACTGCACCTTAACCAAGAATAACATAAGCAAAGGCAGCAAAGAATCGCACAGGGACCCAAGACTGTCCCATCAAGCTAATATATACAACTCAAAATTTGACATATAAAAAAAATCACACCAACATCAAATGGATTACCGTCAATAACACTATAGTCGCCAGGCGCCATACATATATTAGGAATGTTAGCATCACTACTGATGTGTATGTGCCACTGAAGAGGCATACACAGTAGTTTATATCATGACTGTATAATCTACCCTGTTTCAACGTTGTTTTATGCTTTGTATCTGCAAGTACTATATACGGTTTCAAATTTTGCTACTCATAAGAACATAAGAAAGGTACTCGAGGTAGTTTCTGTTACCTAACACTACCTACATCCACCTCTCATCCCCATCCATGAATTTATCCAGACTCCTTTTAAAGACCCCAATAGACTCCGCATTGACCACCTGACGACTGAGTCCATTCCAATCATTCACCACCCTATTTGTGAACCAGTTTCTCCCTATTTCCTTTTAAATCTACGCTTTTCCAGCTTGAATCCCTTACTTCTTGTTCTACCCTGGTTACTTGGCATAAGAACTTTCCCTACATCGCCAATATTGTATCCCTTTATCCACTTCAAAACTTCTACAGTACTAGTTTTTTCTTTGCGCGACGACAGACAGCTGCTCATCACCTTTTGGGCGGGAGGACATAAGAATGATAAGACTGCCAGACCTTTCAAACTTGGAAGGAATTTGTTTTTGCGTTGGAAGAGGAATTTTCAACATCCAAACATCTTTAAACATCTTTTACTTTACCTCTAATTTCCCTGAATTCCCCAGACTGGCGGCTTAAAGTGTTGGGTTAAAACACCAGCTGGCGACTTTAACTTTCCTGAAATCATGGATGAAGAAATGCAAGTTTTAACGCCACCAAACGTCTGTAACTCGAAAAGAAGCGCTGCCCTGGCGACTTTACTGTTATTGACGGTAGACAAAAAAAGTTATTTACATATTTTTTCACTTTACTTACAATTTATTGATGACCCAATATGTACTAATGAGTAACGACCTATTCAAAAACTGTGTACAAAAATATTTAGTACACGAGATATGATGGAAAAATGTGTGATGGACTTTTCACTTTCAAACGGAACATGAAAATCCTATCTCGCCTTCAACTAACTGCAACAGAGTACAGTATAGGAATGATTACAAGCTACAGCCGTGTATATCCTGTAACCTATACTAACACTATACTTCTCTGAACATATATAGTACCAGAATATAATATGAAGAAAAATCAAAAGGTAAATGAACTTGACTGAAATGCATCAAATATATAACGCAAACCAAACATCAACAAACTTAATGAAGAGTCACTAACTAAAAAAAGAAGGATTATACATCTATGTAATCAAAAAACAAATTCAGAATGTATAAAAATAAATGTGTGCCTCATAACTCAATAACAGTGGCGTAGCTACGGGGGGGGGGGGGGGGACGTGCCCGATGCCCCCCTTGAGAATCCTGTGCCCCCCCATGACCCTGGCTGGGGTGTTCTGTACAATGCTCTAATATCCACCAATGATCTCATCTTAGACTTATTTACTTAGATACTTAGACCTTATAGCTAGCCTTCCATGTGGCATTAAGAGGCCCCTGAGCTCCCCTTGCCTAGTGCCCCCCAGGTGCCCCCCAGTGCCCCCCACTGATAGAGACCCAGCCACACCACTGCTCTATAACCTATATAGCCTTATGACTTATAACTATAAAAAAAATATATATCTATGTAATAAAAAAACCAAAATGCAGAACGTATACAAATAAATCTATGCTGTACAACTAACTCTCTAATACTGCTTGGTAATACAACAGACTCCAAACTCATACAAAACAAAGCAAAAAGTCACATTACACAAATATTAACTTACATTTAAAACACAAAAACGAAGCAATCAATTTATCAAAACACTATAATTACCAAAAACACCAACACCACATCAGCACATGTATAGAACACGTATGGGATCAGGCAGCGAGGTCAACTATTCCACAAAGGGTCAAGGGGTCACAGTAGGTCATTAGAGAAAAGTGTCACCACATTCACCATCATCATCATCATCATCATCGCCATCATCACTGACCTTGACCTTCTCCAGCTCCTCCTCAGTGCGGGTCAGCTGCCTCATCAGCTCCATCATGGGGCTGCTAGAGGTCAAAGGTGAACCCAGGCCTTCCTCTCCTCCATCCTTGAGAACAAAATATGTGATGCTTTATATTAAAAAGGAAAAACAATACACACACAATACAGGTGAGTAGCAGGGGATGAAAGAGTGAAGATACTGGTTAACTCTTGCATTAGGAAGATGGACAGATTGTATTTACCTAGCCAAGTATAATAATAAATCTATGCTAACTATAATATAATACTGCTTGGTACAAAAAAATAAATCACAAAGAAAGGAAAATAGTACATCTATGCAATCGAAAATAGGAATTATACATGAAATAGGAATACATATTAGTATATAGAAATATTAGTAAGTAACAAAAGTATTGATAGATAAGATGTATGAAAATGTCTCAATTCCCCCTTTTTTTTACCCCGACTGAAAGTAAAAACGTAACAAAAATATAGGTAGGTAGATAAAAAAACCAGATCCTTTACTCTTTTCTCTCCTCTATCATTGAAAAAATATATATGATGCATTAATTTCAAGAGAGAGTTTGCATAGATAAGCAATGTATGGTTTATGAAATATAAGGAACATGAGAACATAAGGAAGCTACAAGAGGACGTGAGACCTATACACGTGGTAGTTCCTGTTACTTAACACTTCACAGCCCCTCAGCAGGTCACCCTCCGCTTGTATCCCTGCTGCCTGCTGACCACCATCCACTAAACTACACTTCAACCATCTATTCTACCCTTAAACACCCTCCTTGTTTCCTTACTGTAGTGTAGACTGACATACATCACCACCCACCCACAACAACCACCCAAAAGTACTGGAAAGGAAGAAAAAAAAAGCTCCCCTCTGTTTTGTACCCCACTGAAAGTATGCTACATATCCAAAAAAGTAAGAAAGTAGCAAAAGTAAAGCTAGGTAGAAAAAAAACGGACACAGCCAAAAAAAAGCCCATCACGCACTCAAAAGATAAAAGAAAAGGTTCCCATATCCAAAAATAATTCAATTAATGATCCAAAAGAATGAATAGAAAATGAATGAGTAGAAAGGGATGAAAGAGTGAAGATACTGGTTAACTCTTGCATTAGGAAGATGGACAGAATAGGGATGAGAATGAGTAGAAAGGGATGAAAGAGTGAGGATACTGGTTAACTCTTGCATTAGGAAGATGGACAGAATAGGGATGAGAATGAGTAGAAAGGGATGAAAGAGTGAGGATACTGGTTAACTCTTGCATTAGGAAGATGGACAGAATAGGGATGAGAATGAGTAGAAAGGGATGAAAGAGTGAGGATACTGGTTAACTCTTGCATTAGGAAGATGGACAGAATAGGGATGAGAATGAGTAGAAAGGGATGAAAGAGTGAGGATACTGGTTAACTCTTGCATTAGGAAGATGGACAGAATAGGGATGAGAATGAGTAGAAAGGGATGAAAGAGTCAAGATACTGGTTAACTCTTGCATTAGGAAGATGGACAGGATGCATTTAACTAGGCAAGCACAACCCCCATCCCTATACAGCCCCTCACCAGGTCGTCCTCGGCCTGTATCCTGGCTGCCTGTTGGCCCTTGAGGAACATCTGGAGGTACATCTTCTGGTGGCGCAGCTCAGCATCTGTCACCTCCTCCTTGAGCCGCGCACCCTCCCGCTCCAGGTCCCTCACACGCTCCTGACTCTGGTCATACACCGGCCGCAGCTCAAAGTACCTGGGAATACATGGGGATCCTTGACGGTTAACTTTAGGAGTTGTCATTTGATTTTGTTTTTGTCTTTTAAGTTTGATGGTAAGTTTGAGTAATTGAAAGAAGTACCTAGAAATGAGTGGTGATCTTGATGGTAAATTTGAGTAATTGAAAGAAGTACCTAGAAATGAGTGGTGATCTTGATGGTAAATTTGAGTAATTGAAAGAAGTACCTAGAAATGAGTGGTGATCTTGACGGTAAGTTTGAGTAATTGAAAGAAGTACCTAGAAATGAGTGGTGATCTTGATGGTAAATTTGAGTAATTGAAAGAAGTACCTAGAAATGAGTGGTGATCTTGACGGTAAGTTTGAGTAATTGAAAGAAGTACCTAGAAATGAGTGGTGATCTTGACGGTAAATTTGAGTAATTGAAAGAAGTACCTAGAAATGAGTGGTGATCTTGATGGTAAGTTTGAGTAATTGAAAGAAGTACCTAGAAATGAGTGGTGATCTTGATGGTAAGTTGAGTATTGAAAGAAGTACCTAGAAATGAGTGGTGATCTTGATGGTAAGTTTGAGTAATTGAAAGAAGTACCTAGAAATGAGTGGTGATCTTGATGGTAAGTTTGAGTAATTGAAAGAAGTACCTAGAAATGAGTGGTGATCTTGATGGTAAGTTTGAGTAATTGAAAGAAGTACCTAGAAATGAGTGGTGATCTTGATGGTAAGTTTGAGGAGCTTACTATTGTGGTTAAGGGTGCGAAAAAGTAAGTAGGGATGATTTTTGGCACATGAATGACTACTATAAGTTATTAATGGCACTTTACTGGCCTAACATATAACTCTTTGTTCTACTACTACTACTACTACTACTACTACTACTACTACTACTACTACTACTACTACTACTACAAAAATACCTACCATTCCTAAGTCACCTCTTTGCTCTAACCTTCCCACATAGCAAAGATATGTTAGCAAATCTTTGCTATTTCTCAAAATCTTGAGGACTTTTTTCAAACCTTCACCAGAAAGTAAAAGTCAGTCTGAGTCAGTGGATGTACAAAGTGGTGTAGGCTACCCCAGGGCTCTGTACTACGACCCTCCTATTCCTGCTATATATAAATTACCTTCCATGCAGCCTTACATCACATTGCCAAATTTTTTGCCGACGACACTAAAATATGTAGCCCAGTGTCCACTATATCCCATGCACACAAATACACAGCAGTAAACCCGCAAAATATATTGGTAAGTCTTATTGTTAAGTCTCTGTAACAAAAGAAACATTAGGAAAATGAAAAAAGGAGGATATATTAGGCCACATATCCAAAAAAAAAGTCCTTCTCCCCCGACACGCACTCATTTGAGGTTGACGTTGCTCAATTTGGACAGCAGAGCAAGACACATATCCAAAAAAAAGGCCAAATATCCCCCAAAAAAGGTCCACATATCCAAAAACAGGCACATCACGCACTCAAAAGATAAAAGAATGGCACATCACGCACTCAAAAGATACAAGAAAGGCACATCACGCACTCAAAAGATAAAAGAATGGCACATCACGCACTCAAAAAGCATACAAAAAGGCACATCACGCACTCAAAAGATAAAAGAATGGCACATCACGCACTCAAAAGATACAAGAAAGGCACATCACGCACTCAAAAGATAAAAGAAAGGCACATCACGCACTCAAAAGATACAAGAAAGGCACATCACGCACTCAAAAGATAAAAGAATGGCACATCACGCACTCAAAAGATAAAAGAATGGCACATCACGCACTCAAAAGATAAAAGAAAGGCACATCACGCACTCAAAAGATAAAAGAATGGCACATCACGCACTCAAAAGATACAAGAAAGGCACATCACGCACTCAAAAGATAAAAGAATGGCACATCACGCACTCAAAAGATAAAAGGAAGGCACATCACGCACTCAAAAGATAAAAGAATGGCACATCACGCACTCAAAAGATAAAAGAATGGCACATCACGCACTCAAAAGATAAAAGAATGGCACATCACGCACTCAAAAGATACAAGAAAGGCACATCACGCACTCAAAAGATAAAAGAAAGGCACATCACGCACTCAAAAGATACAAGAAATGGCACATCACGCACTCAAAAGATAAAAGAATGGCACATCACGCACTCAAAAGATAAAAGAATGGCACATCACGCACTCAAAAGATAAAAGAATGGCACATCACGCACTCAAAAGATAAAAGAATGGCACATCACGCACTCAAAAGATAAAAGAATGGCACATCACGCACTCAAAAGATAAAAGAATGGCACATCACGCACTCAAAAGATAAAAGAATGGCACATCACGCACTCAAAAGATAAAAGAATGGCACATCACGCACTCAAAAGATAAAGAATGGCACATCACGCACTCAAAAGATAAAAGAATGGCACATCACGCACTCAAAAGATAAAGAGAATGGCACATCACGCACTCAAAAGATAAAAGAATGGCACATCACGCACTCAAAAGATAAAAGAATGGCACATCACGCACTCAAAAGATAAAAGAATGGCACATCACGCACTCAAAAGATAAAAGAATGGCACATCACGCACTCAAAAGATAAAAGAAGGCACATCACGCACTCAAAAGATAAAAGAATGGCACATCACGCACTCAAAAGAATAAAGAAAGGCACATCACGCACTCAAAAGATAAAGAAGGCACATCACGCACTCAAAAGATAAAAGAATGGCACATCACGCACTCAAAAGATAAAAGAAAGGCACATCACGCACTCAAAAGATAAAAGAATGGCACATCACGCACTCAAAAGATAAAAGAATGGCACATCACGCACTCAAAAGATAAAAGAAAGGCACATCACGCACTCAAAAGATAAAAGAATGGCACATCACGCACTCAAAGATACAAGAATGGCACATCACGCACTCAAAAGATAAAGAAGGCACATCACGCACTCAAAAGATAAAAGAATGGCACATCACGCACTCAAAGATAAAAGAAAGGCACATCACGCACTCAAAAGATAAAAGAATGGCACATCACGCACTCAAAAGATAAAGAAAGGCACATCACGCACTCAAAAGATAAAAGAATGGCACATCACGCACTCAAAAGATACAAGAAAGGCACATCACGCACTCAAAAGATAAAAGAAAGGCACATCACGCACTCAAAAGATAAAAGAATGGCACATCACGCACTCAAAAGATAAAAGAAAGGCACATCACGCACTCAAAAGATAAAGAAAGGCACATCACGCACTCAAAAGATAAAAGAATGGCACATCACGCACTCAAAAGATAAAGAAAGGCACATCACGCACTCAAAAGATACAAGAAAGGCACATCACGCACTCAAAAGATAAAAGAATGGCACATCACGCACTCAAAAGATACAAGAAAGGCACATCACGCACTCAAAAGATAAAAGAAAGGCACATCACGCACTCAAAAGATAAAAGAATGGCACATCACGCACTCAAAAGATAAAAGAATGGCACATCACGCACTCAAAGATACAAGAAAGGCACATCACGCACTCAAAGATAAAAGAAAGGCACATCACGCACTCAAAAGATACAAGAAAGGCACATCACGCACTCAAAAGATAAAAGAAAGGCACATCACGCACTCAAAAGATACAAGAAAGGCACATCACGCACTCAAAAGATACAAGAATGGCACATCACGCACTCAAAACACTAAATACAGTGCCACATATGAAAAAAGGGCTACATATCCACACAAAAAAAAGGACCACATACCCAAAAATAAGGCCACATACCCCCAAAATAGAGCCAAAAACCCACCAAAAAAACCCACCACGCACTCACTTGAGGTTGGCGTCACTCAGCTTAGACAAGAGCACCTCCACCTTGTCATTGTGCCTCTCCTTCATCTCGTGGTACTCCTCCAGGTGGTTCCTCTTCAACGCCTCCTCCCGCCTGTAATACTCCTCCCGCAGCCGCCCCTCCACCTCCTCCACACCCGCCCACGCATCCACGCCCGCCCCACCCACAGCCTCATCCACATCCTCATCCACCTCGTCCTCCTCCTCCACTTCCTCTTCAGTGTGTGTGTCTCTAAGTCGGTTTGTTTCCAGAGGGTCCTAGGGAAAAATTGTGTTAGGTTAGGTTAGTTTTTAGATTATGTTAGTAAAAGTTAGGTTAGGTTGGTAGGTAGGTAGGGAGGTTCTCTCTCTCTCTCTCTCTCTCTCTCTCTCTCTCTCTCTCTCTCTCTCTCTCTCTCTCTCTCTCTCTCTCTCTCTCTCTCTCTCTCTCTCTCTCTCTCTCTCTCTCTCTCTCTCTCTCTCTCTCTCATGATTACACAAATTGTAGTAAGTTGTGCTCAATAAAATATCTTTCTATCCATCTATATATATGTGTGTGTGTGTGTGTGTGTGTGTGTGTGTGTGTGTGTGTGTGTGTGTGTGTGTGTGTGTGTGTGTACTGACCCGTGAGGACAGGCTGGGTGAGGTCAGGTCATCGAAGTGCCCCGAGTCGGCCAGGGAGGAGCGGGTATAGTCCACCGAGTCCACCGTTGTCTCCGCCACGGAGCCTCCCGCGGGGGACGCTGCGGGAGGCTGCATGGCCGCCTCGAGGTCGTGGGTGCCTGGTGAAGGGGCGACAGTTGAGGGATTGATAGGAATGAGGGATTATAGAAGGAATGATGGATTATAGAAGGAATGATGGATTATAGAAGGAATGATGGATTATAGAAGGAATGATGGATTATAGAAGGAATGATGGATTATAGAAGGAATGATGGATTATAGAAGGAATGATGGATTATAGAAGGAATGATGGATTATAGAAGGAATGATGGATTATAAAAATTATAGAAGGAATGAGATGTTGTGTGAAGGAGAATACGTGGTTATATACTGTAGAAAGGAGGAAAATGAGAGAGGGGAAGGAATACAAAGATAATTGGAATATATAATTGTAAAAAGCAGGGAAGTGACAAGAAACCTGATCAGAATGGAGGGTTGGGGAAGGGTTGAGAGGCTTTGTGGAGGAAAAATGTTATAAAAAGGAGAATGAGGAGGATAAAATGAGTATAATTATAAAAAAAAAAAAGCAACTAGAATGATCTACTGTTAGAAACCGTGCAGAGAAGGATGACCAAAATGATACAAGGGATGCGTAACTTTAGTTATGAGAAGAGATTGAAGTTATTAAAGTTACACTCACTCGAGAGACGCAGAGTAAGGGGCGATCTGATAGAAGTTTTTAAGTGGATAAAGGGATTTAATAAAGGAGAGGTAGGAAAATTTCTTACGGCTTTTAACCAGGGTAGAACAAGAAGTAACGGATTCAAGCTGGAAAAGCGTAGATTTAGAAAGGAAATAGGGAAAAACTGGTTCACAAAGAGGGTGGTGAATGAATGGAATGGTCTCAGTAGACAGGTAGTTAGTGTTGAGTCATTGGGGAGCTTTAAAGGGGAGCTGGATAGGTTCATGGATGGGGATGAAAGGTGGATGTAGGTAGTGTTAGGTGACAGGAATTACCACGTGTAGGCATCGCGGCCTCTTGTAACTTCCTTATTTTCTTATGTTCTCATGTTCTTATGTAGAATGTGTGGTTATAAATAGGAGAAGGAGAATGAAGAGGTGAGAGAAGGAGAGTAAATATGGAATAAATACGAAATAACGAGATATGATGGACAAATAAGAGCAATGGAGAGATGGAATGTGAAGGAAATGTGTGGTTATAAGAAGGAAAAAGAGAAGGAAAGAATAAAGAAGTAATGGAATAAAGCAGCGAAGTAATACGAGACATAATAGCAAAATAGGAAGCATAGAAGGAATGAGATAATCAGTGACGGCAAATGCGTGATGACACAAAGGAGAAGGCGAATGGAAAGAAGAGATGATAAAGAGGTTGCCTAATTGGAATATACAATTGTAAAAATGCAAAGAAGTAAACAAGAAACTTAATATGAAAGTAGGAAGACTAGAATATGGGATACTATGTGAAGGCCAAGGTGTGATTACAGATAGAAGGAAAAGTAAGAAGAGAGATAATTGGAAAGTGTGATTGTAAAAAGGAAGGAAGGAAGGAAGGAAGGAAGAAGACAATAGAACAAGAGGAAGAATGGAAGAGATGAGAAACTGTGGGAAGGAAAATCTATGGTTGTAATTCATAAAAAGGTGACTAAGAAGGAAGGCGAATACAGAGATCAGAGATACTGGAAGGATTAATAATTGTAAAAAGCAACGAAGTAATAAAATATATAAGAAAGTAAGTAGTAAGGTCTATCTATCTATTCATCTATTGATCTATCTATCTATCTATCTATCCACTTGTCCATCAATCTAGATGAGAACTAGGGGGGGGGGGGCACTCAGTAGAGCGCATACCTCCGCCCGAATATAAAAAAGTAAAAAAAAAAAAAAAAAAAAAAAAAAAAAAAAAAAAAAATATATATAATATATATATATATATATATATATAATATATATATTATATATATATATATATATATATATATATAATATATTATTATATATATATATATATATATATATATATCTCTGATCTCTGTATCGCCATTATATATATATATATATATATATATATATATATATATATATATATATATATATATATATATATATATATATATATATATATATATATATATATATATATATATATATATATATGCACTCAGTATGAGCGCATACCTCCGGCCGAATATTTCATCAGTTGGTTGCCATGGCAACAGTTGTCAATAGATTTCATCCAAAATTAAATCAGTTCTTCCTTATACCAAATAGACTTGGTATACCGAGTTTGGTCCAAATCTATTGGTAACTTTCGAGAAATCCTGTACACTAACAAACAAACAGACAGACAGATCGGGGTCAAAACATAACCCCTCCAACTTCGTTGGCGGAGGTAATTATAGAAAATATTACACAAGGAATGTATGTTATCTGGACATGATAAGTGGTGGTGCTGATAACGTGTGTGTGTGTGCGTGCGTGTGCGTGTGTGTGTATGTGTGTATGTGTGTGTGTGTGTATGTGTGTGTGTGTGTGTGGATAAGCCTTACCTATGCACTGGACTTGCTGTTATACCGTGATACTTTCATGACGTTCGCCACTAGTATCCTTTGTGGTAAATGAATATTCGTACAACATATTGCTGTTGTTGGCGCTGCCATTACCACTACCACCACTATTGCTACCGTAGATAACACTATAGTCGCCACCTGCACTAATGTCGCCAGGGGCCATATATTACGAATTATAGCACCACTAATGATGTGTATGTGCCACTGAAGATAATACACAGTAGTTTATATCATGACTATAATCTACCCTGTTTCAGCGTAGTTTTATGCTTTGTAGCTGCAAGTATAGACGGTTTAAAATTTCAATACTCTTTTTTGTTTCGCACGACGACAGACAGCAGCTCATCACCTTTCGGGCGGGAGGACATAAACACTAGCTGGCGACCTTAGTGTAGCCGTTACCAAGGTCGCCACTCCGGTGATATTTTGGTAATTTGTTCATTTATCGACACAGATGAAGACACAAAATGACAAAGACTCTCCAGATAGCTCCTTCTAACTTTCCTGAAATCATGGATGAAGAAATGTAAGTATGAACGCCACCACACGTCTGTACATTGAAAAGAAACATTGTCCTGGCGACTTTACTGTTATCTACGGTAGTACTTCTACTGCTACTAATACTATAACTTGTAATTTGCTGAAGCTGATCTGAATTTCTCTATATTATGTGATGAAGGAAACTTATCTATCCATCTATCCATCTACCCATGTATCCATCTATCCACTTACCAATCTATTTTTTTTTACATCACTTATTGATCTTTTTATCTGTCTATCTATTTAACCAATTATCTATCTATCTATCTACTCGTATATCTATCTAACAAACTAACTGTCTACCCATCTATCTATCTATCTACTCATATATCTATCTAACTAACTAACTGTCTATCTATCTATCTATCTATCTACTCATATATCTATCTAACTAACTAACTGTCTACCCATCTATCTATCTATCTACTCATATATCTATCTAACTAACTAACTGTCTACCCATCTATCTATCTATCTACTCATATATCTATCTAACTAACTAAATGTCTATCTATCTATCTATCTATCTACTCATATATCTATCTAACTAACTAACTGTCTATCTATCTATCTATCTATCTACTCATCTATCTATCTAACTAACTAACTGTCTATCTATCTATCTATCTATCTACTCATATATCTATCTAACTAACTAACTGTCTACCCATCTATCTATCTATCTATCTACTCATATATCTATCTAACTAACTAACTGTCTACCCATCTATCTATCTACATCACTCACCCGTTTGTAAGTTTTCCATGAGTCTGCTCAGTTCGGGTTCACTCCCCTCCGAGGGCGTGGAGGCGGCCTGGCGGGTGCCGCGGGGGTGGCTGTGGACGGCAGGGGGTGGCGCCCCACGCCCACCCTTGTTTGTGGCCTGCGGGTGGGAAGGAGGGAGCATAAGAACATAAGGAAGCTACAAGAGGCTGTGAGACCTACACGTGGTAGTTCCTGTACAGAGTGAAGGAGGGAAGGGAGGGATCTTAGTCTATAGAAGTAATCTCTCTCTCATAAAAACCTCTCTCTAAAGCTATCTCTCTCTCTCTCTAAAAGAAACTCTAAAATACTAAAAAAAAATCTTTAAAACAACCTCTCTCTCTCTCTAAATTTCTAAAGCATCTCTCTCTCTCTCTCTCTCTCTCTCTCTCTCTCTCTCTCTCTCTCTCTCTCTCTCTCTCTCTCTCTCTCTCTCTCTCTCTCTCTCTCTCTCTCTCTCTCTCTCTCTCTCAAACACTATCTAAAAAAAAACTGAAATGCTAAAGCAAACAAAACAACTTTTAAAAACTCTCTAAAACTAACTAAAAATTTCTGTCTCTAAAAACCCTCCCTAAAAAAACTCAAAAAACCTCTTGCAGTCTCTCTCTCTAAAAAAAAAACCTCCCTCTCTCTATATATATAAAAACTCTAAAAAAAAACTCCCTCTCTCTCTATATATAAAAACTCTAAAAAAAAACTCCCTCTCTCCCTATATATAAAAACTCTAGAAAAAAACTAGAAAAAAAAAAATAAAAAATACCTACTCAAAAAAATCTCTAAAAAACTAAAAATACTGCCAAAAAACAACTCTGTTAAAAAGTTATCTCTCTAAAATCAACGCTTCCTCTCTGTCACCTACCTTATCACCCCCTCCCCCTCCTCCTCCTCCCCCTCCTCCCCCTCCTCCTCCTCCACCCCCACCTCCTGCCAGTGCGGTTGTCCTGCCATCAGCAACCTCAGCTCCACCAGTCTCCACTCTACTCTACTCTACTAGAATCTATCAAAACTCTAAATTCCTCTCTCTCTCTCTAAAACACCCTCTAAAAAAAAATATCTCTAAAAAAAAAATCTAAAAAAACATCTCTAAAAAACTCTAAAAAAAAAAAACTCTAAAAAACAACTCTCTCTAAAAAAAAAAAAAACTCTCTAAACAACTCTCTCTCTAAACAACTCTAAAAAGAAAACTCTAAAAAACTCTAAAAAATATCTCTTAAAAAAAAAACTTAAAAAAAACATCTCTAAACAACTCTAAAAAAACCTCTAAAAAACAACTCTCTCTCTCTAAAAAAAAAAAACTCTAAGCAACTCTAAAAAAACCTCTCTAAAAAACAACTCTCTCTCTCTCTAAAAAACAACAACTCTAAACAACTCTAAAAAAAACTCTCTAAAAAACAGCTCTATAAAAAAAAAAAAATCTCTCTAAACTCTTAATAAAAAATATAAAAAAAAAAAAAAAAAAAAAAAAAAAAAAAAAAAAAAAAAAAATTCTCTCTCTCTAAACAACTCTAAAAAAACAACTCTAAAAAACAATAAAAAAAACCCTGTGTAAATTACTCTATAAAAAAAACTATCTTTAAAAAAAAAAATAATAATAATATAATTCTCTTAAAATTATCTAAAAAAATTATAAAAAACTTTAAAAAACGCAAAAAAAAATTATCTCACACACACTCTTTCTTTCTCAAAACCTACCTTATCAACCCCTCCCCCTCCTCCTCCTCCCCCAGCCTCCTCCTGGTCGTCGTGGTCCTGCCAGTGGGGCTGTCGGGCCTTCAGCAGCCTCAGCTCCACCAGCTCGCGGGTGAGGCGCGCGATCTCAGTGTCCCGGGTATGTACCTCACGACGCGCCTCGCTCAACTGTGCCTGCGAGGGAAAGTAAAAATGAGATCAATAAGTTAGGTAAAAGATAGATAGATAGATAGATAGATAGATAGATAGATAGATAGATAGATAGATAGATAGATAGATTAAATAGATTAAATAGATAAGACAGACAGACAGACAGACAGACAGACAGACAGACAGACAGACAGACAGACAGACAGACAGACAGACAGACAGACAGACAGACAGACAGACAGACAGACAGACAGACAGACAGACAGACAGACAGACAGACAGATAGATAGATAGATAGATAGATAGATAGATAGATAGATAGATAGATATAGATAGATAGATAGATAGATATAGATAGATAGATAGATAGACAGATAGAGATTAAATAGATAGATAGGTAGATAGATAGATAGATAGATATACATTAAATAGGTAGGTAGGTAGATAGATAGATAAAATAGATAGACAGGTAGACCTTGCCTGTTAACTGGGGGGAAGGAGATCAACAAAATATGCAGCTGAAAAGTAAAAGAAATAAAGGTAAAATATAGAAAAAGGTAGAAATGAGATAAAGATTAGGAGGAGGAGGAGGAGGAGGAGGAGGAGGAGGAGGAGGAGGAGGAGGAGGAGGAGGAGGAGAAGGAGGAGGAGGAGGAAGAGGAGGAGGAGGAGGAGGAGGAAGGGGAGAACTGAGAAGGAGGAAATAATAGAGGGAGGAGGTGGAATATGGGGAGGAGGAGGAAGATAGGGAGAAGAAGGAGGAAGAATAGAGGGAAGAGGAGGAGGAGGAGGAGGAGGAGGAGGAGGAGGAGGAGGAGGAGGAGGAGGAGGAGGAGGAGGAGGAGGAGGAGGAGGAGGATAAAGGAATAGGTGTGAGTGAAACAGTAAATGTGAATGGGTTAATTAATGCGAATACAAGACACAAGGAATGGCCCACCCTCAAATAGCAGCTGGAAAGTTAAAATTATGTTACAATTTAATAATGTGTTGTGGGAACTGAGATAACGATTAGCATAAAGATAAGGAATAGGAATGATAGGAATGGGTGAGACCGTAAGTGGGAACGGGTGTAAGATGAAATGATGAAGAATAAGGAGGAGGAGGAGGAGGAGGAGGAGGAGGAGGAGGATTGGAGGAGGAGGAGGAGGAGGAGGAGGAGGAGGAGGAGGAGGAGGAGGAGGAGGAGGAGGAGGAGGAGGAGGAGGAGGAGGAGGAAGGGGAAGAGGAGGAGGAAGGAGGAGGAGGAAGGAGGAGGAGGAGGAGGAAGAGGAGGAGGAAGGAGGAGGAAGGAGGAGGAGGAGGAGGAGGAGGAGGAGGAGGAGGAGGAGGAGGAGGAGGAGGAGGAGGAGGAAGGAGGAAAAATAGAGAAATGAAACCTAGTCTGGCCTTTGTTAACTGTGTCTGCGAGGTGGGAAATGAGATCGACAAAACAGATAGATAGAAAGATAGATAGTGTGAGGGATCCTGACGTCCTTATCGTAGGCTTGGGGACAAGGGATACACCTAAGTAAATGTAGTTCCTTTAATACAGTGCACCATAGACCACTGTATACCTGGACTGCGCACGCGACAATGTTTTGAATTGCGGGGCTGCATAGGGGCCTGCGGGGCGCCCGACAAAGAGATATAGTGGTCTATGGACTATCATATAGACTGGTTTATCAGTATATATGATATACTGTAATCTTCGTAAATGTTTGTTCTATAATATTATCAAATAAAAAACAGTAAAACACGCTAAAGAAATGCCATTACGAGACTATGAAGAAATATGCATGAACTTAATATTCACTTAACTCTTCGCCATTTAAAACTTTGCGAGTCAACTTTTATCATGAAGGGTATCAATAGAAGCGCAATTGTATTAGCTTTCCATTGCTATATTTCGTTATCTGATAAATTAATTAGAACCATGCATAAATTAGCGTTAACTAAATAAATAAAATCATCAATCGGGAGATTTTCCTGATTGATGATGTTATTTATTTACTTATATATTTTGTTTTCTGATAAATGAATTAGTACCATGTATAAATTAGCGTTGACTAAATAAATAACCTCATCAATCGGGAAAATTATCCGATTGATGATTTTATTTATTTAGTTAACGCTAATTTATGCATGGTTCTAATTCATTTATCAGATAACGAAATATAGCAATGGAAAGCTAATAAATTTGCGCTTCTATTGATACCCTTGATGATAAAAGTTGACTCGCAAAGTTTTAAATGGCGAAGAGTAAAGTGAATATTAAGTTCATGCATATTTCTTCATAGTCTCGTAATGGCATTTCTTTAGCGTGTTTTACTGTTTTTTATTTGATAATATTATAGAACAAACATTTACGAAGATTACAGTATATCATATATACTGATAAACCAGTCTATATGATCCGTATATATATATATATATATATATATATATATATATATATATATATATATATATATATATATATATATATATATATATATATATATATATATATATATATATATATATATATGAATCCGAGCGGCCCTCCGATTACAGGCCCTTGTGCGACAGGCCGATATTCCGTGCGCAGTCCAGGTATACAGTGGTCTATGAGTGCACTTAAGGGAGTTTACAAAGTAACAACATGAGTGTTTACAAGCTTATGGCCCGAGGCGAACTGAATAATTAATATTACTCGCGGCCTGCGGCAAGGAGTGAAGCTTAAGTTGCTGGTTAGGCATTATACATGGCATAAGGAATACATGGAATGCAGTACATAGAATAGTATCCTACAGATAGCTAAGGAAATAGATAGATAGATAGAACTAGATTAAATATGTAGATAGGTAGGTAGATCTTGCCTCTGTTAACTGTATCTGTGGGAAGCAGAAATGAGATCAAGATATTAGGTAATAGGTAGATTGAAACATAGGTAGATTGATAGGTAGGTAGGTAGATCGATAGATAGACAGATGGATAGATAGATAGATAGATAGAGAGGTATAGATATAGATAAATAGATAGATAGAGATAGATAGATAGAGATAAACAGATAGATAGAGATAGATAGATAGATAGATAAATAGATAGGTAGAGATAGAGATAGATAGAGATAGGTAGATAGATAAATAGATAGATAGGTAGATACAGATAGACAAATACAGATAGATAGATAGATAGATAGATTGAAACATAGGTAAATAGATAGACAGATAGATAGAAACAGGTAGATAGAGATAGATAGATAGATAGATAGATAGATTGGATAGGTAGATAATTATGGATGGAATGGGAATGAGGGAGAGAGTAAAATGGGATGGGAATGGGTTGATTAAAGCGTAGGACTATACATATTCCGATATATATATATATATATATATATATTCAGATAAGGAATAGCTTGATAACCGTTATCGTGTATCTATTTTTTGTGCAATATCTTATCGTGATTGAAGTAGTAATGAGATAATGATTAGCTTGAAGATGATGGAAGAATGAGGAGGAGGAGGAGGAGGAGGAGGAGGAGGAATACAAAGGAATACAAAGGAATACAAAGGAAACACAAACAGCAACAGACCGATAGGTCCTTACAAGACTGTTTGCTTTAACTACACTACACTAACTAGATAATAAGAGAGAAAGGATAGGAAGTAGAAGGCTCCTCCCCACCCACCCATCCCTCCAGCCGAAGCTGGCCGGAAAAGAAGTGATACCATGCAATATAGAAAAACTGCATGGAATTTGTGAGGAAAGTTGAAAGCTGTAATCTATGGCTAACTACTACTAGTTTGTGGGGGTAGGTTTAGTGCTTGATAGATAGGTCATGTTATGTGTGTTTTGTAATGGTGTGAACACAGTGTGGAGGAGGAGGAGGAGGAGGAGGAGGAGGAGGAGGAGGAGGAGGAGGAGGAGGAAACAAAATAGAGGGAAGAGGAGGAGGAAGGTAAGGAGAGAGAGAGAGAGAGAGAGAGAGAGAGAGAGAGAGAGAGAGAGAGAGAGAGAGAGAGAGAGAGAGAGAGAGAGAGAGAGAGAGCAGCATCCTTAATAAACTCGTAACCTTTGAGACTTTACAATGGTACAAGAACAGCTACGTGTAAGGCCACACACAGAAAAAACGTATAGAACAAACAGAAATGTAATGCTATATAAGAAGATTTGGAAATTGATACTATAAACGATATGAAGAATTGGTGGAAATTTAAAGCAATATTTCGTGACTTTATGATATTGAAATTATGAATACTGCTGCTACTACTACTACACTACTACTACTACTACTACTACTACTACTACTGCTGCTACGACTACTACTACGCTACTACCACTACCAATACTACTACTACTTCTACCACCACTACTAATACTACTACCACTACTACTACTACTACTACTATACTACAACAACTACTTCTACCAATACTCCTACTACTACTACTACTACTACTACTACTTCTACCAATACTACTACTACTACTACTACCAACACTACTACTACTACTACCAACACTACTACTATCACCACTACTACTACTACTACCAACACTACTACTACTACTATCACCACTACTACTATACTACTACTACTACTACTACTACCGGCACTACTACTACTACCACCACTACTACTACTACTACCACTACCACTACTACTACTACTACTATACTACTACCACTACTACTACTACTACTACTACTACTACTACTACTACCCACTACTACTACTACTACTACCGGCACTACTACTACTACTACTACTACTACTACTACTACCGGCACTACTACTACTAAACTTACAAAAATAACAAAACACGATGAATTAAGATTAAAAAATGCATTAAGTTCTATTTTTTCGTCACTTCAGATGAAAAAATAAAACTTTAATCAGATCATTGGTTGACGAAAGTTCATGCGTAGAATCAATAGCTATTCTCTCTCTCTCTCTCTCTCTCTCTCTCTCTCTCTCTCTCTCTCTCTCTCTCTCTCTCTCTCTCTCTCTCTCTCTCTCTCTCTCTCTCTCTCTCGCTCTTGCCACGCTCTCATAACTTCGACTGAAATTCTTTACCTTACTTCACGCACTAACAATCTCCTTCCTCCTCCTCCTCCTCCTCCTCCTCCTCCTCCTCCTCGGATTTAAAATAAGCAGGAAACGGTTTGTAACGAACGAAGCAAAGTACTTCTTCACAAACCGTGTTGTAAACGTATGGAATGGGCTGCCGTCTGACGTAGTAAACTCAAATACAATAGAATCATTTAAAAATCGCCTCGATAAATATTTCATATAAAATCCCCGGTTGTCACTGTTTATCTCGGAATAATAAATTTATCTCGCGGGCCTCTGATACTTACTCTCATTGCGTAAAATGATTGCGAGTCGCGTCTACACAACCACTCCCACACGTCTCAGACAGCCCCGAGTAAACGGTCACTACTACAACTTTTGACCTGTGACGGGCTGTGGTTCAGTAAGGGCCCTGTCAGTTAGTGACCACCATCGGGATTTATATACCAGGGGTCACTGCTGCAGGGGGCATTGAAGTGCACGGCGTCCTACTTGGAAAGTGCACTACCGCAGTGGATTGAAACGGAGCTGGGGCCTGATTGACTGCTGCCTCCCAAGATAGCGCCAGGCAAGGCTGCCGCACCACCCCCGAACTTCCACACTGAGCCTACACCAACACTACATTAGACCTCATAACACACACAGATAGCCCCGAGTTAACGGTTACCACTACTACTCTCGACCTGTGACGGGCTGTGGTTCAGTTAGGGTCCTGACAGTTAGTGACCACCATCGGGATTTAAGGTACCAGGGGTCACTGCTGCAGGAGGCATTGAAGTGTACGGCGTCCTACATGGAAAGTACACAATCCGCAGTGGATTGAACGGAGCTGGGGCCTGATTGACTGCTGCCTCCCAAGAAAGCGCCAGGCAAGGCTGCCGCACCACCCCTTGAACCTCCACACTGTGTTCCCACCATTACAAAACACACATAACATGACCTATCTATCAAGCACTAAACCTACCCCCACAAACTAGTAGTAGTTAGCCATAGATTACAGCTTTCAACTTTCCTCACAAATTCCATGCAGTTTTTCTATATTGCATGGTATCACTTCTTTTCCGGCCAGCTTCGGCTGGAGGGATGGGTGGGTGGGGAGGAGCCTTCTACTTCCTATCCTTTCTCTCTTATTATCTAGTTAGTGTAGTGTAGTTAAAGCAAACAGTCTTGTAAGGACCTATCGGTCTGTTGCTGTTTGTGTTTCCTTTGTATTCCTTTGTATTCCTCCTCCTCCTCCTCCTCCTCTTCCTCTTCCTCTTCCTCCTCCTCCTCCTCCTCCTATCTTCCTTCTCCTCCCTCTTCTCTCCTTCCACATTCTCCTCCTCTTTCTATTTCTTTTCAGTTTTTTTCCCATGGGTTATCATTATCTCTCTCTCTCTCTCTCTCTCTCTCTCTCTCTCTCTCTCTCTCTCTCTCTCTCTCTCTCTCTCTCTCTCTCTCTCTCTCTCTCTCTCTCTCTCTCTCTCTCTCTCTGTGTGTGTGTGTGGGTGTGTGTATGTGTGTGGGTGTGTATGTGTGTGGGTGTGTATGTGTGTGTGTGTGTGTATGTGTGTGTGTGTGTGTGTATGTGTGTGTGTATCTATGTGTGTGTGCGTGAGAGAGAAATCGGCCGTCCGTATCGCTAGTAATTAAAAGTTCTCCCCTTGTGGCGAAGTAGAAAGTAGAACCAACTTGGATAATATAGTAGTAGTAGTAGTAGTAGTAGTAGTAGTAGTAGTAGTAGTAGTAGTAGTAGTAGTAGTAGTAGTAGTAGTAGTAGTAGTAGTAGTAGTACACACAAACACAGACAATATACTAATACTAAACTTCCGTGACAAAACCTTCTTTAGAATAGATAACCTTTACGTTTATAGAATCCATGTGACGCGCAGTTCTTGGCTTTCAATAAATCAAAGGGAACACTGAAATAGATACAGGGATCGAGGCAGGGCGTGGAAGAGGATCTGGCAGCATTAGAAAGGTTGAAGATACTTATAGACAAAGAATAAAACATAAGAACATAAGGAAGCTACAAGAGGCTGGGAGACCTACACGTGGTAGTTTATGTTACTTAACATTACCTACATCCACCTTTCATCCCCATCCATGAATGTACCTAGCCTCCAAATGTATAGAAGAATAAAAGAATAGAAGAATACTTAAGATAGATATACTTAAACATGGTTGAAGAGGCTGAGGCAATGGATAGAGAGAGTAGGAGTTGGTTTTTGCATCACCCATTAACCCCTTCACGCCCAGATCTTTCCTTTGCTATATAAAATCGTCTGTTGTTAGCCATAAAATTACGAAAACTAACTTAAAATACCAAATCAGCTAGTGGACAATGATACTAAACAGGTCATATCTATAAAATATTGCTTATATTCACTAAAAATCGTCTTATGGTACCCAAATTACAATATAAATTACGTTCTGGGTCTCGAAGATTTTATTTCCGATTAATTTTGAATCTGATATGAGGAGGAGGTTAGGTTTAGATTAGTAAAGTTAGGTATAGGTTGGGTCACGTTCGGTTAAGTTTCATGAGCAGTGAGGAAGTAGCCATATTACTTAACATATATATACTAGCCACACGTTAAGTTGGCGAAAATGTAGTAGTAATAAAATAAATACTTCACTCCCCCCTTCCGAACGCACGGGATTGGCTGAGGTGTTGGGTGAGAATGCCTTACTCCAAGTTCCGCCCTAAAGCCCCAACACCCAACACCTCAGCCAATCCCGTGCGTTCGGAAGGGGGGAGTGAAGGGGCCCACTTTCGCCAACTTAACGTGCGGCGAGTATAGTGAAATACCATCTGGGTTCAGTAGTTTGTGTGGGCCAAGGAAGACATGGAGGCAGTGTGTTGAAGAGGATCTGGCAGCAGGGAGGAGGTGGAGGCAAGGGATAGAGATAGTTGGAAGTGTATCATCCACTCTCTAACCTCATAAGACATTACGGGAAAATCTGACGTTAAACATAAAGAAGAAGAAGAAGAAGAAGAAGAAGAACAATGTGAAGAAGAAGAAGCAGAAGAAGAAGCAGAAGAAGAAGCAGAAGAAGAAGCAGAAGAAGAGGAAGAAGAAGAGGTCTACAATGGTTCCTACAAGCCAAAGATACTCAAATAGCTGCCAAAAATGTTGTCTGGCCAAGTGTCTTTTATACAAATTCAAGGTTACATTGAGGAGGCCGTTCACCTAAGGGTTTTTTCGCCCTTGCCCTTGGCCAGACTTTAGAAATGTAAAAAGAGATAATATTGAAATTTTAAGAAAGGCTGGTGAGATTGATACTTTTTTTCACCCACACTCACACACTCTGGCTTGAAACACTTTGGTTGTCTCTCTCTGTAACACACGCACACGCACACGCACACGCACACGCACACACACACACACCCACAACCGCCACGATGGTCAAGTGGATAGCGTGCTGGCCTGCCATTCTGTGCTAGTCGGTTCGAATCCTCACTGCTCCCGGGTATTTTTCATTAACAAAATCGGGCGGTTACTGTCCCCCTTGAGCAAGGGGATGGGTGTGTGTGGTGTGTGAGATCCCAGCATTGCCCAAAGATCGGTAATAATGAGCTTCCAAGCTCGCACCGGGAGGCTGAAACTGC
>JACEEZ010007355.1:60000-65000 GCA_016584305.1 Chionoecetes opilio | reverse complement strand
TAGTGGTGGTATAATATTAGGGGTTATAGTGGTGGTAGTAAGAAAGAAGAAGACGAAGGATAAGAGAGAGAAGAAAAGTATGGATGAGAAAAAAACGAAGAGGGAGAAGAAAGGCAAGACAAAAGAAGAGGAAAAGGAAGAAAACGAAGAGATGAAAGAGGAGGAAGGAGGAAAGAAGGGAGAAGAAGTAGAGGGGTAAAAAAGAGGAAGGAGAAAAAATGGCAAAAGAAAAAGAGGAAGGAGGGAGAATACGGAGGAGAAAAGAAGAATAAAGGAAGAGGAAGGGGAAAAAAGAAGATGAAGGAAAAGGGGAAGGTTAAAGAAGAGGAAAAAGAGGCAAGGAAAAAAAGATGGGGAACCAAAAGAAGAGGGAGGAGAATAAAAAAAAAGAGGAAGAGAAGGAAGAGAAGGAGTAGAAAAAGGAGAAGAATAAAGAGGAGGAGGAGGAAGAGGAGTAGAAAAAGGAGAACAATAAAGAGGAGGAGGAAGAGGAGTAGAAGGAGAAAAATAAAGGAGGAGGAGGGGGAGGAGGAGGAGGAGGAGGAGGAGGAGGAGGGAGACACATGAAGATTTCAAAACATAAATTTCATAGAATGCCATAGAAACTTGAATAGAATTTAATAGAATGTCGTTCCTTGTCGTCACACTTGATGATGACGCACGACTATAGGACGACTGCTGTGTGTGTGTGTGTGTGTGTGTGTGGTGTGTGTGTGTGTGTGTGTGTGTGTGTGTGTGTGTGTGTGTGTGTCACCTACGAAAATAACCTCCACACACCAGCTGAGGTAACAGTATCAAGGTACACACACACCACACACACACACACACAAACACACACACACACACACACACAATTACGACACTCTTCTACCACCAGACATAACAAAAGGCAAGAAAATAACACTATAACAACCTATCCCTCCATAACTTTACACAACACCAACCAACTTTCACATTACTACTTAAACACCTTTTCAATTCCATATAACACTTCTAAGTAACTTTAACCCCCTTAAAACATGATCAGAACATGTATAAACTCCCCTTAACCCCTTGCAGACCCACAACGTATTTTCCATTGTAATTTGGGTACCATTAGACGATTTTTAGTTAATATAAGCAATGTTTTATAGATATGACCTGTTTAGTATCCTTGTCGACTAACTTATTTGGTATATTAAGTTACTTTTCGTAAGTTCATGGCTAACAACAGACGATTATTATAGCCAAGGAAAGATCTGGGCGTGAAGGGGTTTTTAAACAAGATCTATTTCTTGATGATAAAATAAGATGTTTCTATTTTTCCACCTTCCTACGACTTCAATCTTTTCAAGAGAGGAGTAACAAGACACCTCCTGAACTACATTGGCCCACCACCCTTTCTTTATTCTCTTACTGTCTTCTTTATAGGGACTGCCAACTAGCAGGCCTTGTGTTACCTATTTTTTCTGCCCTTGGCCAGTCCTTTGTCATGTAAAAATAAAGAAAGATAAGAACATGTATTAAATCCCCCTAGCCGCTAAAACAAGATAAGAACATGTATACATTAAAACCCCATTAGATACAAGGTGGCTCGTGTAATGGTGAGGGTGAGGTTTAAAATGTAGTTTATGAATGTTGCAAGATTTTCAGGCACGTTTGATTTGTTTTCGCTTACTAGGTGATCCCTTCCGTAATGGAGATTGTGTTTTCCTGTGCAAACTTCAAACAAGTGTGTTTTTTGCAATTCGAAAAAATGATGACAAATTTCTAATAATAGGTACACTTTTTAGACGTTTTGACGGGAAAAAACACTCCATTTGTAAAAATATCAAATAATAACCTAACCTAACCCTCAAACTAACCTAACCTAACCCAACCCTCAAACTAACCTAACCTAACCCTCAAACTAACCTAAATTAACCTAACCCTCAAACTAACCTAAATTAACCTAACCCTCAAACTAACCTAACCTAACCCTCAAAACAACCTAAATTAACCTACCCTCAAAACTACTACAACCTAACCCTCAACTAGCCTAAATTAACCTAACCCTCAACTACTAACCTAGCCTAACCCTCAACTAACCTAAATAGATTTAGGTTAGTTTGAGGGTTAGGCCTAGTTAGTTTGAGGGTTAGGTTTAATTTAGATTAGTTTGAGGGTTAGGTTAATTATTAACCTAACCCTCAAACTAATCTAAATTAACCTAACCCTCAAACTAACCTAGCCTAACCCTCAAACTAACCTAAATTAACCTAACCCTCAAACTAACCTAACCTAACCCTCAAACTAACCTAAATTAACCTAACCCTCAAACTAACCTAACCTAACCTTCAAACTAACCTAGATTAACCTAACCCTCAAACTAACCTAGCCAATGAATTTTTTGGGGGTCGCACAACATTTCATTGTTACTTTCACTCTCGTTCCGACCTGTAGAAACAGTAGAAAGGTAAAAATTCTTTAATCCAGACACAGTCATGTTCTAAATATTCGCCAAGGTTAGGTAAGGTAATAAGGAGACACCTACCGGGGTGGCGGGCATGGAAGCAGACAGGGATGAGGCCACTGTAGTCACTGGCAGGTAGTTTGGTCGTCTGCTGAAGTGTGTGTGGTGGTTGTGGTGGTAGACGGGGCTGTGCCAGGGGGAGGAGGAGGAGGCGCCCATGCCCGCATACGACTATAGAGGGTAGAGGAGAGGCTCGTGGTAGTGGTGGTTAGTGGTAATAGGGGGGTGGTAGCAACTTTTTAGTGGTAATGGTGGTGGTGGCAGCAACTTTTTAGTGGTGGTGGTGGTAATGGTAGCAACTTTTTAGAGGTGGTTATTGTTAGTGGTAGCAACATTTTAGTGGCTGGGTTTGGAGGTTAGAGCTATGATGTTAAGTAATGGTTCTCATTGTAATAGTAAAAGTAGTAGTAGAATTAGTAGAAGTAAGACTGTGGTGGTGGTAGTGGTAGTGGTGGTGGTAGTAGTAGTAGTAGTAGTAGTAGTGGTAGTAGTAGTAGTAGTAGTAGTAATAGTAGTAATAGTATAGTAGTAATAGTAGTAGTAATAGTAGTAGTAAATAGTTAGTAGTAGTAGTATATTAATAGTAGTAAATAGTAGTACGTAGTAATAGTAGTAGTAATTAGTGTAGTATAGTAGTAGTAATAGTGTAGTAATAGTAGTAGTAGTAATAGTAGTAGTATATAGTAGTAGTAGTAAGTAGTATGGGAGGAGAAAGAGCGGAGCGGAGGAGGAGGAAGTGTAGTAGTAGGAAAAGGAGGAGGAGTACAGACAGCAACAAAAGTAGTAGTGGTGGTGATAGTGTAATAATAATACTAATAATATAATACTATAATAACAATAATATAATAATAAAAATAATAAAAGCACCAAGGAGATAAGCAAAGGTGAGGCAGGTCAGGGAACACTAATTTAGCAAGAGTCCATTAGGTAAAGTGCCCGCAGCACACCCTTTCACACACACACAAAGAGAGAGAGAGCAGAGAGAGAGAGAGAGAGAGAGGAGAGAGAGAGAGGAGAGAAGATAGAGAGAGAGAGAGAGAAGAGAAGAGAGAGAGAGAGAGAGAGAGAGAGAGAGAGAGAGAGAGATAGAGAGAGAGAAGAGAGAGAGAGAGAGAGTAGAGAGAGAGAGAGAAGAGGAGAGGAGAGAGAGAGAGAGAGAGATGAGAGAGAGAGAGAGAGAGAGAGAGAGAGAGAGAGAGAGAGAGAGAGAGAGAGAGAAGAGAGAGGAGAGAGAGACGAGAGAGAGAGAGAGAGAGAGAGAAGAGAGAGAGAGAGAGAGAGAGAGAGAGAGAGAGAGGAAGAGATAAGAGAGAGAGAAGAGAGAGAGAGAGCAGAGAGAGAGAGAGAGAGAGAGAGAGAGAGAGAGAGAGAGAGAGAGAGAGAGGAGAGAGGAGAGAGAGAGAGAGAGAGAGAGAGAGAGGGAGTAGAGAGAGAGAGAGAAGAGAGAGGAGAGGAGAGGAGAGAGAGAGAGAGAAGAGAGGAGAGAGAGGAGAGAGAGAGAGAGAGAGAGAGGCGCAATATAAGACAAATGACAAAGTAAAACAGACATACACACAGACAGACACGAGAAAATAGACAGAAAAATACAGAAAAAAGACAAAACAGACAGACAGACAGACAGACAGACACAGACAGAAAATAAGCAGACAAAAAGAAAGAAAAGGCGCAAAATAACACTGCAAAAAATATACCACAAAAAAAAAAAAAAAAAAAAAAGTGAAAAAAAATTCAAAACAAAAATAAAAAAAGACAGAAATAAAGACGAGGGTGCAAAATAACACTACGTAAATTTTCATGTCCCTAAAAAATGTATATATAAGAAGAAAAAAAAAAGGTGAATTAAGCGGGCGCGGTTATATAAACATACAAAACTACAACAAATATTGAACACCCACCTGAGTTTTCCTGTCGGGCGCGCTGTTTGGCGCCCTCTTAGCGTGGGCGTGTGTGGCTCTGCGGGGCGTGTCAGGGGTGAGGGCGGGGCGCAGGGTGGGGTGGGGGTAGGGGGAGGGGTAGGGGGAGAGGGTGGAGGGGAGGCCCTTCATGCCCCTCGAGGAGACGAAACTGGCGGACCTGTGAGGGGAGGAGGAGGAGGAGGAGGAGGAGGAGGAGGTGGAAGAGGAGGAGGTGGAAGAGGAGGAGGAGGAGGAGGGGAGGAGGAGGAGGAGGGAGTGATGGAAGGAGGAGGAGGAGGAGGAGGGAGGAGGAGGAGGAGGAGGAGGATGTGGAAGAGGTGGAGGGAGGTGGAGGAGGAGGAGTAGGAGGATGTGGAAGAGGAGGAGGTGGAGGAGGAGGAGGAAGGGGATTAAATCAGAATATAACCCTAGATTATATTATCAACAATTAATTTATATGAATAAAATATCAACACTTTTTTTAGCAATTCCTCACAGTTAGTTAGTTAAGTTATTGACAAAGAATTTCCAATTAATACATAATACAAAATACAAATGAATAAAAAACAGAATATTATACATAAAACAATGCAGCTCTATCATGTGTCCAAACA
>JACEEZ010007355.1:42500-52500 GCA_016584305.1 Chionoecetes opilio | reverse complement strand
ATAATTATAATATGTAACCTTTCTAGAAATTATACGGTTATTTTTTTTGTATATTTTAGCATTAGGAATAACTTACAGGCTCCATATTCACATTCTAATACAAAAAAGCATTTAGAGTTTCACAAAAAAGTTTCTATACTGTCAAAAAATCATCAATATTTCTATCAATTTCCTTTAAAATAATAAACCATTTATATTGCTTCTAAATTTCTAATCACTCTTGAAATTTCATAACGAGCTTCACAATAAAGTTTATATACTGTCAAAAGTTCTTACTATTTCTATCAGTTTCCTCTTAAAAAATTAATCACTTATATTGTTTCAAAATTTCGAATCAGTTTCACACTCATGGCTTCGAAGCTTCATTTTTGGCCTTCGAGACTATTGCATGTTACATGACTTTCTAATTTACCTTATAACTAAAATGACACAGTTTCACACATTTCACAACATTAAAACACAGATATTCATTCATACAGTTCTTACAAGTGCCTCAGGAGCAGTTTCATTAAGTTTCATTATGTGTGTGTTTCTGAATAACCTTCATTTATGTTTTACTGAGATACGCAGCAGGGAGAGATAGAAGAAGACATTTAATTTCACTTTTAATTCACTTTTTCTAATTTATTTCACATCTTAATCGATTTTATCTTACATAGTCGCAGCTTAATTAAATATTTGACTTTTTTTCTTTTTCTTTCGTGTTTACAATTTAGGTTTTTTTCACATTTCGGACTTTCACTTACTTTGTTTCTCTATTTTTCGTTATTTCTCATATTTTTTCATTCATCCCTCGAGATTTTCTTCCTTGTTATCGTTTTTACTTCTTTCCTTTTCCTTTTTCAATCATTTTGTTTCTATATCTTATACACTCATACTATATTCTATTTATATTTTCTATATCCGATAATCAAGTTTTATTAATCATTCACTTGTTTTTCTTTCTTTTCGTGTTTACAATTAGGTTTGTTGTTTCATACATTCTGGTCGTTTTCAACTTATTGTGTTTTTCATGACATTGTTGTTGTTTTTTCTGCATTCATTTTTTTTCATGAGCATTCAGTTGTTCTTCTTGAGCATTCAGTTGTTTTTTCATTTCTTCATTGTTTTTTCATAGCATTGTTGTTGTTTATCATGAGCATCATCTAGTGTTTTCATACTTTATTTGTTGTTTTCATGTATGATCAGGTTGTTTTTTCATGAGCATTCAGTTGTTGTTTTCATGAGCATTCAGTTGTTGTTTTCATGAGCATTCAGTTGTTGTTGTTTTCATGAGCATTCAGTTGTTGTTGTTTTCATGAGCATTCAGTTGTTGTTGTTTTTATGAGCATTCAGTTGTTGTTGTTTTCATGATCATTGAGTTGTTGTTGTTTTCATGATGATTCAGTTGTTGTTGTTTTCATGAGCATTCAGTTGTTGTTGTTTTCATGAGCATTCAGTTGTTGTTGTTTTCATGAGCATTGAGTTGTTGTTGTTTTCATGAGCATTGAGTTGTTGTTGTTTTCATGAGCATTGAGTTGTTGTTGTTTCATGAGCATTGAGTTGTTGTTGTTTTCATGATCATTCAGTTGTTGTTGTTTTCATGATCATTCAGGGTTTTTTTTCTCGATATCTTACACAAAACTTATACTTTTTTTTATTTAATTCTTCCCCATTCCTAGATCATCACATTTTTCTAATTTCCTTCTTTCTCTTCCTTTCAATCATATCCAACAGATTTCCCTTCTATTATTCAACCTCTTTCTGTGACAGCATTAACTTTTTTTCTTCAATTAGCCTCAAAACTCTAATTCCAAAAAACTCGAATTATCCTCAAACTTTCATTTTCTTCTTTCTTTCTATTCTTCAACCTCTCTGACATTGTACTAACTTTTTTTTTCCTTCCCTCTTATTCAAACAAATGATTTCCTAACTTTTCCTTTCAGTCCAACATTTCCAACGAACACTTTATTTTTTCAGCTTTTTAAACATAACAATTTCATATTCTTAACTCTCTACCGTAGTTTTGTTTCTCCATTTCAACATGTATTCTTCATTCTTCTGTAACAATTTGGTTTTTTTAATGGAGCTATTTTTCTTTTTACTTTCACTCGCTTTCTCTTTCATATTATATTCTTGTTTTTTAATATTTCAAACAATGTAATATGTTATGCATTCCTGTCTCAATCGTATAGATATTTTTTCAAGTTTTTTCTTCTATTCCGGAAGAAAGAACAATCTTCTATTCTTTACATTTTTTTCACCGTCAATTTCTTTTTTTTTCATTTCAAACCAAGAATTTATTTCTCTTAACATTTCTGCTGTTTCACATTTTTTCGTACTTTACATATTTTCAATTTCCAAAACTGAACAATCTATCCTTGTTTTCCTTTCCAGACTGCTTAATGTCGCCTCAACACCACACGACAGAACACGCCAATAGCCACACCAATCACCTGCACAACACCCATGTACACACACCTTAGAGCCTTGCCCGACATCTTCACCAACACGAAGTTCATAAAGTTCTCCATCATTGGACTCTGCATGACGCCAGCCTCCTTCTTGGGGCTGGGAAGCGACTCGATGTGACTTTCTGCTTGTAAATTCCGGGTTTGTGTTATAGACGTGTTCTCTCTCGCTCTGATGTCTTGTTCTCTCCTCTGTTCTTGTTCTAGTCGACGTTGCCTCTGTTCTTCTTCCTCCTTCCTCATTCGTGCGATTTTCTCCTCTTCCTCTTTCTGTTTTTTGATAAGTGTTGCTTTCTCCTCCTCTTTCTTCAGCCTTGCCATTCTCTCCTCTTCCTCCTTAGCTCTTGCGGCTTTTTCCTCTTCAATTCTTCTTTCTTCTTTCAGTCGCTTCGTTCTCTCCTCCTCTGCTTTCATCCTTGCTATCCTCTCTCTCTCTATACGTGGATCTTCTTCTTCTTCCTCCTCTTCTTCCTCTTCTGATTCTTCTTCCTCCTCCTCCTCCTCAGACTCTTCCTCTTCCTCCACTTTTTCAGAAGGAACTACACGTCTCACACCTTTTATATCCTCCTCCTCAGACTCTTCCTCCTCTTCTTCCTCTTCTTCCTCAGATTCTTCCTTCTTCTGGGGAGGATTCTTCACTATCACTACCTCTTCTGAATCCTCCTCCTCCTCCTCCTCCTCCTCCTCCTCCTCTTCAGGGCGATCTTGTGAAGCCGTAGCAGGTTGCACTTTTGGCCCTTTTTCTACGACATCAGTTTGAGCTTCACGTTTCACCTCCATGGTTGTGAGTTCAAAGGCGCTTGAGCAAGAGAGAGAGAGTGAGAGAGGGTATGTGAGGGGTGTGAGAGCCAGTGCCAGACTAACCCCTCTCTCTCTCTCTATCTCTCTCTCTTTTTCCTGCCATCTACTTCCCTCCCTCCCCCCCTCCTCCACCCTTCTTGTGACTGTTTTACTCCTCTCTCTCCCTTCTCTCTCTCTCTCTCTCTCTCTCTCTCTCTCTCTCTCTCTCTCTCTCTCTCTCTCTCTGTTTCCTAGCGCCCCTTGGCAAGTCAATGATGTCACTCTGCCAAAAGTTCACATTTAGCTTAAAGACTCCACCCTAGCTTGTGTTTTTTATTCTCTCTTGTTTTTGCGCCCGGCGTATGAATTTATTAGGTCAATGTGAAAAATAGTGAATCATATTAGTAGTCATAGTTGTTTATATATCTATATCTCAACAAAATCTTCTCTCTTTCTCTTCTCTCTTTCTGTCTAGTAGTCTGTCTGTATTGTTGTGTTATGTGTAGTAGTGTAGTGTAGTTAGTAGTGTGTGGTATGTAGTAGTAGTGTAGTAGTGTGTGTGTAGTAGTGTGTACGTGCGTAGTGGGTAGTAGTAGTAGTGTATGTAGTGTAGTAGTAGTGTAGTAGTAGTAGTGTAGTAGTAGTAAGTAGTAGTGGTAGTAGTGTAGTAGTAGTAGAGTAGTAGTAGTAGTAGTAGTAGTAGTAGTAGTAGTAGTAGTAGTAGTAGTAGTAAGTGGTAGTAGTAGTAGTAGTAGTAGAGTAGAGTAGTAGATAGTAGTAGTGTAGTAGTGGATAAGTAGTAGTATGTAGTAGTAGTAGTAGTAGTAGTGAGTAGTAGTAGTAGTGGTAGTAGTAGTAGTAGTAGTAGTAGTAGTAGTGTAGTAGTAGTAGTAGTAGTAGTAGTAGTAGTAGTAGGTAGATGGTAGTAGTGTAGTAGTAGTAGTAGGTAGTAGTATAGTGGTAGTATGGTTAGTAGTGGTAGTAGTAGTAGTAGTAGTAGTAGTAGTATAGTAGTAGTATAGTAGTAGTAGTAGTAGTAGTAGTAGTAGTAGTAGTAGTAGTATGTGGTATAGTAGTAGTAGTATAGTAGTAGTAGTGGTAGTAGTATGTAGTAGTAGTATGTAGTATAGTAGTAGTATGTATAGTAGTAGTAGTAGTAGTAGTAGTAGTAGTAGTAGTAGTAGTAATAGTAGTAGTAGTAGTAGTAGTAGTGTAGTAGTGGTAGTAGTGTAGTAGTGTAGTAGTAGTAGTAGTAGTAGTAGTAGTAGTAGTATAGTAAGTAGTAGTAGTAGTAGTAGTAGTGGTAGGTAGTAGTAGTAGTAGTAGTGGTAGTAGTAGTAGTAGTAGTAGTAGTGTAGTAGTAGTAATAGTAGTAGTAGTGGTAGTAGTATAGTAGTAGTAGTAGTAGTAGTAGTATGTAGTAGTGTAGTAGTAATAGTAGTAGTAGTAGTAGTAGTAGTAGTAGTAGTGTAGTAGTAATAGTAGTAGTAGTAGTAATAGTAGTAGTAGTAGTAGTAGTAGTAGTAGTAGTAGTAGTAGTAGTAGTGGTAGTAGTAATAGTAGTAGTGGTAGTAGTAGTAGTAGTTATAGAGAGAACAATAATTGTCCTGTACGTGGTGACCGTGTGGGTATATTTGGCAACTCCTTCCTTGCCCCGTATATATTGGTGGACTTGTGACCTTTGCCCCTGTCAGCTCCAGGTCACAGGTCAAACAAGTCATACAAAGGAATACAAAGGAAGAACAGACAGCAACAGCACTACTGGGCCAAACGAGGCTGTCTGTGTGACCACTTTCTACCACTATAGGTTCTACGTGTTAGCGGTACAAGAATAGCAAAGTTGCAGGCTCCCCATTCTTCAGAAAGTTCATTCTATACTCGGTACATGATCACAATGAGTTTATAATGACAATAAGGATGATAATTCTGCTTATTATCATTATTATCATTATTATTATTATTATTATTATTATTACTATTATTATTACTATTATTATTATTATTATTATTATTATTACTATTATTATTACTATTATTATTACTATTATTATTATTATTATTACTATTATTATTACTATTATTACTACTCCTACCTTTAATAACATCCTTAATGTAGCGAAGTTTCCTTACTCCTTTCTTGTGATTAGAGGAGGAGGAGGAAGGGGAGGAGGAGGAAGGGGGGGAGGAGGAAGGACAGGAGGGGGAAGGGGAGGAGGTGGAGATACTGAGGGGACTTCTTGAGAGGAGATGAGTGAAGGAGACCAGCCCCATCATCTCCCAGGCAAAGGAGATGAGGAGAGGAAATAAGGAGATGAGGAGACCACTAGGCAAGGCTGGTATGAGACAACTGATTGCTTCATCTCTCTCTCTCTCTCTCTCTCTCTCTCTCTCTCTCTCTCTCTCTCTCTCTCTCATGCATCTGTCAAACGCTCTCTCCTCCCCTCTCTCTTTTTCTACCATCCTTCTATACCTCGTGATCTCTCTCTCTCTCTCTCTCTCTCTCTCTCTCTCTCTCTCTCTCTCTCTCTCTCTCTCTCTCTCTCTCTCACGGGACAAGATGACGTGGAAGGAGAGAGGGAGGGAAGGGGATATGTGAGAGAGAGAGGAGGGGGAGGAGGAGGAGGAGGAGGAGGAGGAGGAGGAGGAGGAGAGGTTGTGGTGTTGGTGGTTACATCATGTGTCAAATAACCTCTATGGAATGTCTACGTCAGATTGCCACATCAACACACACACACACACACACACACACACACACACACACACCACACACACACACACACACACACACACACGCACAACACGCACACGCACACGCACACACACACAACCTTTAATGATCTAAAATAAATCCCTCGATGTAGAACAAAGGGTGTCCTGGTATCTGTTCTTCCTATGTATTCCTATGTAACACTTCTAGTTTTTTTTCCCATTGATATTTAAAGGGCAGAAATGTACGTCAACTTATAACATACGCAATAAACATTTGGTAGATCAGTTGTAGACACATCAACATATCCATATACTTATCCTCCAGTAAGGTTTTGTAGCTTTATATTTACGTTTAAGAATGGATGTGATTGATAGCATTTTTCTGAACTGCTAAATACACACTGCATTGGATAGACGTTGGCCCGATAAAGGCAGAGACATACAGAGAGTACAGGGAAAAATACAGAATACAGAGAATACAGGAAAGAAAGGAGTGAAAAACAGCCATACAGAGAATACAGGAAGGAAAGGAGTGAACAACAGACAGAAAACAGGAAAATTACAGAATACAGGAGGGAAAAGAGTGAACAACAGACAGAATACAGGAAGGAAAGGAGTGAACAACAGACAGAAAACAGGAAAACTACAGAATACAGGAAGGAAAAGAGTGAACAACAGACAGAAAACAGGAAAACTACAGAATACAGGAAGGAAAAGAGTGAACAACAGACAGAAAACAGGAAAACTACAGAATACAGGAAGGAAAGGAGTGAACAACAGACAGAATACAGGAAAACTACAGAATACAGGAAGGAAAGGAGTGAACAACAGACAGAAAACAGGAAAACTACAGAATACAGGAAGGAAAGGAGTGAACAACAGACAGAAAACAGGAAAATTACAGAATACAGGAGGGAAAAGAGTGAACAACAGACAGAATACAGGAAAACTACAGAATACAGGAAGGAAAAGAGTGAACAACAGACAGAAAACAGGAAAACTACAGAATACAGGAAGGAAAGGAGTGAACAACAGACAGAAAACAGGAAAACTACAGAATACAGGAAGGAAAAGAGTGAACAACAGACAGAAAACAGGAAAACTACAGAATACAGGAAGGAAAGTAGTGAACAACAGACAGAAAACAGGAAAACTACAGAATACAGGAAGGAAAGGAGTGAACAACAGACAGAATACAGGAAAACTACAGAATACAGGAAGGAAAGGAGTGAACAACAGACAGAAAACAGGAAAACTACAGAATACAGGAAGGAAAAGAGTGAACAACAGACAGAATACAGGAAAACTACAGAATACAGGAAGGAAAGGAGTGAACAACAGACAGAATACAGGAAAACTACAGAATACAGGAAGGAAAGG
Organism: Chionoecetes opilio; assembly: GCA_016584305.1. Lineage (NCBI taxonomy): Eukaryota > Metazoa > Arthropoda > Malacostraca > Decapoda > Majidae > Chionoecetes > Chionoecetes opilio. The sequence continues at coordinate 45,181 of JACEEZ010007355.1, read as the reverse complement.
AGTGAACAACAGACAGAAAACAGGAAAACTACAGAATACAGGAAGGAAAGGAGTGAACAACAGACAGAATACAGGAAGGAAAGGAGTGAACAACAGACAGAAAACAGGAAAACTACAGAATACAGGAAGGAAAGGAGTGAACAACAGACAGAAAACAGGAAAAACTACAGAATACAGGAAGGGAAAAGGGTAGTGAACAACAGACAGAAAACAGGAAAACTACAGAATACAGAAGGAAAGGAGTGAACAACAGACAGAAAACAGGAAAACTACAGAATACAGGAAGGAAAAGAGTGAACAACAGACAGAAAACAGGAAAACTACAGAATACAGGAAGGAAAAGAGTGAACAACAGACAGAAAACAGGAAAACTACAGAATACAGGAAGGAAAAGAGTGAACAACAGACAGAAAACAGGAAAACTACAGAATACAAGAAGGAAAGGAGTGAACAACAGACAGAATACAGGAAGGAAAGGAGTGAACAACAGACAGAAAACAGGAAAACTACAGAATACAGGAAGGAAAGGAGTGAACAACAGACAGAAAACAGGAAAACTACAGAATACAGGAAGGAAACGTAAGTAAAAACAACAGACAGAAAGAAAACAGGAGGAAAACTACAGAATACAGAAAGGAAAGGAGTGAACAACAGACAGAAAACAGGAAAACTACAGAATACAGGAAGGAAAGGAGTGAACAACAGACAGAATACAGGAAAACTACAGAATACAGGAAGGAAAGGAGTGAACAACAGACAGAAAACAGGAAAACTACAGAATACAGGAAGGAAAGGAGTGAACAACAGACAGAATACAGGAAAGGAAAAGCGAGTGAACAACAGACAGAAAACAGGAAAACTACAGAATACAGGAAGGAAAGGAGTGAACAACAGACAGAATACAGGGAAAAACTACAGAATACAGGAAGGAAAAGGAGTGAACAACAGACAGAAAACAGGAAAACTACAGAATACAGGAAGGAAAGGAGTGAACAACAGACAGAATACAGGAAAACTACAGAATACAGGAAGGAAAGGAGTGAACAACAGACAGAAAACAGGAAAACTACAGAATACAGGAAGGAAAAGAGTGAACAACAGACAGAAAACAGGAAAACTACAGAATACAGGAAGGAAAAGAGTGAACAACAGACAGAAAACAGGAAAACTACAGAATACAGGAAGGAAAGGAGTGAACAACAGACAGAAAACAGGAAAACTACAGAATACAGGAAGGAAAGGAGTGAACAGACAGAAAACAGGAAAACTACAGAATACAGGAAGGAAAGGAGTGAACAACAGACAGAATACAGGAAAACTACAGAATACAGGAAGGAAAGTAGTGAACAACAGACAGAAAACAGGAAAACTACAGAATACAGGAAGGAAAGGAGTGAACAACAGACAGAAAACAGGAAAACTACAGAATACAGGAAGGAAAAGAGTGAACAACAGACAGAAAACAGGAAAACTACAGAATACAGGAAGGAAAAGAGTGAACAACAGACAGAATACAGGAAAACTACAGAATACAGACAGAAAACAGGAAAACTACAGAATACAGGAAGGAAAGAGTGAACAACAGCCCAGGAAAACAGGAAGGAAAGGAGTGAACAAGACAGAATACAGGAAAACTACAGAATACAGGAAGGAAAGGAGTGAACAACAGACAGAATACAGGAAAACTACAGAATACAGGAAGGAAAGGAGTGAACAACAGACAGAAAAACAGGAAAACTACAGAATACAGGAAGGAAAGGAGTGAACAACAGACAGAAAACAGGAAAACTACAGAATACAGGAAGGAAAAGAGTGAACAACAGACAGAAAACAGGAAAACTACAGAATACAGGAAGGAAAAGAGTGAACAACAGACAGAAAACAGGAAAACTACAGAATACAAGAAGGAAAAGAGTGAACAACAGACAGAATACAGGAAAACACTACAGGAATACAGACAGAAAACAGGAAAACTACAGAATACAGGAAGGAAAAGAGTGAACAACAGACAGAAAACAGGAAAACTACAGAATACAGGAAGGAAAGGAGTGAACAACAGACAGAATACAGGAAGGAAAAGAGTGAAACAAACATGACAGAATACAGGAAGGAAAGGACGTGAACAACAGACAGAAAACAGGAAAACTACAGAATACAAGAAGGAAAAGAGTGAACAACAGACAGGAATACAGGAAGGAAAGGAGTGAACAACAGACAGAAAACAGGAAAACAAAATACAGGAAGACAAGAAGGAAAAAGAGTGAACAACAGACAGAATACAGGAAGGAAAGGAGTGAACAACAGACACAGAAAACAGGAAAACTACAGAATACAGGAAGGAAAGGAGTGAACAACAGACAGAAAACAGGAAACACTACAGAATACAGGAGGGAAAAGGAGTGAAACAACAGAACAGAATACGGGAAGGAAAGGAGTGAACAACAGACAGAAAACAGGAAAACTACAGAATACAGGAAGGAAAAGAGTGGACAACAGACAGAAAACAGGAAAACTACAGAATACAGGAAGGAAAAAGGAGTGAAACAACAGACAGAATACAGGAAAACTACAGAATACAGGAAGGAAAAGAGTGAACAACAGACAGAAAACAGGAAAACTACAGAATACAGGAAGGAAAGGAGTGAACAACAGACAGAAAACAGGAAAACTACAGAATACAG
>JACEEZ010007355.1:30000-35000 GCA_016584305.1 Chionoecetes opilio | reverse complement strand
TCTCTCACTACCCTCCATCCCACCTCACTCCACGCCCCCCACCCCCCTCCTCCATCACCCCCTCCCCCCCAATCCACCTTCTTTCCTCCCCTCTTTCCCTTCCAACACACACCACCACACACACACACACACACACACACACACACACACACACACACACACACACACACACACACACACACACACACACACACACACACACACACACACACACACACACACTGTTTTGGGGTGAGACTAGGCATTGCAAGAGGTAAAAAATGCGACTGATGGAGAGATAATATACGAGATAATGCTTGATATGAGATAACAGGTTGTGTAGAGAGACGGAGGAGAGATAGTGGGATGCTAGCGATCCTATCAATAGAATCTCATTGTCTCTCGCCTGAATATAGATGATATTTCACATATAGGCAGATTCTGAAAAATGCTTAAAAAATGCAAAGATCCTGAAAAATGCTTAAAAAATGCAAAGATTCTGAAAAATGCTTAAAAAATGCAGATTCTGAAAAATGCTTAAAAAATGCAAAGATTCTGAAAAATGCTTAAAAATGCAGATTCAGAAAAATGCTTTAAAAATGCAAAGATTCGAAAATGCTTAAATGCAAGATTCGAGGGACTGAAAAATGCATTTAAATGCTAAAATGCAAAATTCAGAAAAATGCTTAAAAAATGCAAATATTCAGAAAATGCTTAAAAATGCAGATTCAGAAAAATGCTTAAAAATGCAAATATTCAGAAAAATGCTTAAAATTCAAAAATTCAGAAAATGCTTAAAAAATGCAAATATTCAGAAAATGCTTAAAAAATGCAAATATTCAGAAAAATGCTTAAAAAATGCAAATATTCAGAAAATGCTTTAAAAATGCAGATTAAGAAAAATGCTTACAAATGCAAATATTCAGAAAAATACTAAAAAAATGCAAATATTCAGAAAAATGCTTAAAAAATGCAAATATTCAGAAAATGCTAAAAAAATGCAAATATTCAGAAAAATGCTTAAAAATGCAAATATTCAGAAAAATGCTTAAAAAATGCAAATATTCAGAAAAATGCTTAAAAAAAATGCAAATATTCAGAAAAATGCTTAAAAAATGCAAATATTCAGAAAAATGCTTAAAAAATACAAATATTCAGAAAAATGCTTAAAAAATGCAGATTCTGAAAATGCTAAAAAAATGCAGATTCAGAAAAATGCTTAAAAATGCAAATATTCAGAAAAATGCTTAAAAAATGCAAATATTCAGAAAAATGCTTAAAAAAATGCAAATATTCAGGAAAAATGCTTAAAAAATGCAAATATTCAGAAAAATGCTTAAAAATTGCAAATATTCAGAAAATGCTTAAAAAAAGCAAATATTCAGAAAATGCTTAAAAAATGCAAATATTCAGAAAATGCTTAAAAAATGCAAATATTCAGAAAATGCTTAAAAAATGCAAATATTCAGAAAATGCTTAAAAATGAAAATATTCAGAAAATGCTAAAAAAAAATGCAGATTCAGAAAAATGCTTTAAAAATGCAAATATTCAGACAATGCTAAAAAAAAATGCAAATATTCAGAAAATGCTAAAAAAAAATGCAAATATTCAGAAAATGCTAAAAAAATGCAAATATTCCGAAAATGCTAAAAAAATGCAAATATTCCGGAAATGCTAAAAAAAATGCAAATATTCAGAAAATGCTAAAAAAATGCAAATATTCAGGAAATGCTAAAAAATTGCAAATATTCAGAAAAATGCTAAAAAAATGCAAATATTCAGAAAATGCTAAAAAAAATGCAAATATTCAGAAAATGCTAAAAAAAATGCAAATATTCAGAAAATGCTAAAAAAATGCAAATATTCAGAAAATGCTAAAAAAAAAAAAAAAGGTAAAAAACAACGTATCAGTGGACAACCCCATCCTTTGTTCCCTCTATTACTAAACCGGAAGTGACGTCATCAGGGACTCGCCAAAACAAACCCATTGCCACATTCTGATCTATATAATACTTATATTATTTATATATATATTTTGCATTTATATTTTTTTTCTAAATGTTTAGGTATGTGTAAGTACGGAGAAATATATAAAATGTCTGCATTTCTATGTATTTCATAGGTATGTTATATTTATAGATTTTTTTGGCATGACTAGACTATAAACTACTACTACTACTACTACTACTACTACTACTACTACTACTACCACTACCACTACCACTACCACTACCACTACCACTACCACTAGCACTAGCACTACCACTACTATTACTACTATTACTACTACAACTACTACCACTACCACTACCACTACTACTACTACTACTACCACTACCACTACCACTTACTACCACTACCACTACCACTAGCACTACTACTACCACTACCACTACTATTACTACTGCAACTACTATTACTTTAACTACTACTACTACTATAATAATAATAATAATAATAATAATAATAATAATAATAATAATAATAAAAAAATTGTATATTTATTTCTCTTTTCTTTCTCTTTTTTGTCTTTTTCTGTCTCACTTTTTTTACTATCATTTTTTTTCTTTTTCTTTCTCTCTTCCTCTTTCTCTCTTTCTCTTTCTCTCTTTCTCTTTCTCTCTTTCTCTCTTTCTCTCTTTCTCTTTCTCATTTTCTGTCCGATATTTGTAACCTATTGCAAAGCTCCCTTCACATTTCTTATCTTTTTTTTTAGTTCATAAGAGTTTTTTTTCTATATTTTTTCTTTTCTAGCATATTCGTATTAGATAGATTAGTTCATACTAGGAGGAAATTGAAGGTTGAGATGAGAGAGAGAGAGAGAGAGAGAGAGAGAGAGAGAGAGAGAGAGAGAGAGAGAGAGAGAGATAAGAGAAACAATTTTGGGAAACCTGTTGTCTTTCGCTCAGTAAACTTATTTGTTTACATTTGACAATACGTAGTAGAATAAAAACGAAAATGTTTTATATGTGAAATTTAAAACATAGACATAAGGTTGTATAGGGTACATAGGGTGAAATAGGGTTGTATAAGGGTACATAGGGTGAAATAGGGTTGTATAAGGGTACAGAGGGTGAAATAGGGTTGTATAAGGGTACATAGGGTGAAATAGGGTTGTATAAGGTACATAGGGTGAAATAGGGTTGTATAAGGGTACATAGGGTGAAATAGGGTTGTATAAGGGTACATAGGGTGAAATAGGGTTGTATAAGGGTACATAGGGTGAAATAGGGTTGTATAAGGGTACATAGGGTGAAATAGGGTTGTATAAGGGTACATAGGGTGAAATAGGGTTGTATAGGGTACATAGGGTGAAATAGGGTTGTATAAGGGTACATAGGGTGAAATAGGGTTGTATAAGGGTACATAGGGTGAAATAGGGTTGTATAAGGGTATACATAGGGTGAAATAGGGTTGCATAAGGGTACATAGGGTGAACTAGGGTTATATAAGGGTACATAGGTGAAATAGGGTTGTATAAGGGTACATAGGGTGAAATAGGGTTGTATAAGGGTACATAGGGTGAAATAGGGTTGTATAAGGGTACATAGGGTGAAATAGGGTTGTATAAGGGTACTACATAGGGTGAAATAGGGTTGTATAAGGGTACATAGGGTGAAATAGGGTTGTATAAGGGTACATAGGGTGAAATAGGGTTGTATAAGGGTACATAGGGTGAAATAGGGTTGTATAAGGGTACATAGGGTGAAATAGGGTTGTATAAGGGTACATAGGGTGAAAATAGGGTTGTATAAGGTTACATAGGGTGAAATAGGGTTGTATAAGGGTACATAGGTGAAATAGGGTTGTTAAAGGGTACATAGGGTGAAATAGGGTTGTATAAGGGTACTACATAGGTGAAATAGGGTTGTATAAGGGTACATAGGGTGAAATAGGGTTATATAAGGGTACATAGGGTGAAATAGGGTTGTATAAGGGTACATAGGGTGAAATAGGGTTGTATAAGGGTACATAGGGTGAAATAGGGTTGTATAAGGGTACATAGGGTGAAATAGGGTTGTATAAGGGTACTACATAGGGTGAAATAGGGTTGTATAAGGGTACATAGGGTGAAATAGGGTTGTATAAGGGTACATAGGGTGAAATAGGGTTGTATAAGGGTACATAGGGTGAAATAGGGTTGTATAAGGGTACATAGGGTGAAATAGGGTTGTATATAAGGGTACATAGGGTGAAATAGGGTTGTATAAGGGTACATAGGGTGAAATAGGGTTGTATAAGGGTACATAGGGTGAATAGGGTTGTATAAGGGTACATAGGGTGAAAATAGGGTTGTATAAGGGTACATAGGGTGAAATAGGGTTATATAAGGGTACATAGGGTGAAATAGGGTTGTATAGGGTACATAGGGTGAAATAGGGTTGTATAAGGGTACATAGGGTGAAATAGGGTTGTATAAGGGTACATAGGGTGAAATAGGGTTGTATATAGGGTACATAGGGTGAAATAGGGTTGTATAAGGGTACATAGGGTGAAATACGGTTGTATAGGGTACTAAATAGGGTGAAATAGGGTTATATAAGGGTACATAGGGTGAAATAGGTTGTATAAGGGTACATAGGGTGAAATAGGGTTGTATAAGGGTATACATAGGGTGAAATAGGGTTGTATAAGGGTACATAGGGTGAAATAGGGTTGTATAAGGGTACATAGGGTGAAATAGGGTTGTAATAAGGGTACTACATAGGGTGAAATAGGGTTGTATAAGGGTACATAGGGGTGAAATAGGGTTGTATAAGGGTACATAGGGTGAAATAGGGTTTTATAAGGGTACATAGGGTGAAATAGGGTTGTATAAGGGTACATAGGGTGAAATAGGGTTGTATAAGGGTACATAGGGTGAAATAGGGTTGTATAAGGGTACATAGGGTGAAATAGGGTTGTATAAGGGTACATAGGGTGAAATAGGGTTGTATAAGGGTACATAGGGTGAAATAGATATAAACGAGTTACAAGTAGAATAAAGAGATAATGGCTTCTATATTAAAGAGAGAGAAAT
>JACEEZ010007355.1:20000-22500 GCA_016584305.1 Chionoecetes opilio | reverse complement strand
GATCTTAAGATAGAATGAAATTTTCGCCTCGTTAAAAAAAATTGACGATAGAATGTCTTGTAGGCCCTTGTGATGCACCAAGTTATATTATATTAAGTATGATAGTATAAAGTATGGTGTTTATTAAGTTGTATGAAGATTATTTTTTATTGTAAAATTTTAAGTGTTAAATTAAAACTTCTGGCTAAGGAGTTTTTATCTTTTTCCTTTGTTTTTGTTTTTGTTTTTCTTTTTCTTTTTCTCTTTTGCCGCATTGAGGGTAATTAAAGGCGAGATCCAGGGCCCAAAACTCTCACCTTGCCATTGATTTAGTTTTTCTCAGACCTAATTATAAAAAAAATCATGCCCACAAAAATACATATTCAAAATAAATAAAAATCACGACTCCCAAAAAACGCCATTGATAAAAATAAATAAAAATCACGACTCCCAAAAAACGCCATTGATAAAAATAAATAAAAATCACGACTCCCAAAAAACGCCATTGATAAAAATAAATAAAAATCACGACTCCCAAAAAACGCCATTGATAAAAATAAATAAAAATCACGACTCCCAAAAAAACGCACTTCATAAAAATAAATAAAAATCAAGCCTCCCAAAAAACGCAATTGATAAAAATAAATAAAAATCACGACTCCCAAAAAAAACGCACTTCATAAAAATAAATAAAAATCAAGCCTCCCAAAAAACGCAATTGATAAAAATAAATAAAAATCACGCCTCCCAAAAAACGCACTTCATAAAAATAAATAAAAATCACGACTCCCAAAAAACGCAATTGATAAAAATAAATAAAAATCACGCCTCCCAAAAAACGCACTTCATAAAAATAAATAAAAATCACGCCTCCCAAAAAACGCAATTGATAAAAATAAATAAAAATCACGCCTCCCAAAAAACGCCATTCATAAAAATAAATAAAAATCACGCCTCCCAAAAAACGCACTTCCTAAAAATAAATAAAAATCACGCCTCCCAAAAAACGCACTTCATAAAAATAAATAAAAATCACGCTCCCAAAAAACGCAATCATAAAAAAATAAAAATCACGCTCCAAAAAACGCAATTGATAAAAATAAATAAAAATCACGCCTCCCAAAAACGCCATTCATAAAAATAAATAAAAATCACGCCTCCCAAAAAACGCAATTCATAAAAATAAATAAAAATCACGCCTCCCAAAAAACGCCATTCATAAAAATAAATAAAAATCACGCCTCCCAAAAAACGCAATTGATAAAAATAAATAATAATGCCCTACAATAAAGGCAAGTCACATCAATAAATAAAAAATCACGTGCCTAAAAAAGTATATAGAGAAGAAAATATTAACGAAGATTAGAAAAGAAATCTATCAAAAGGAAATATTTCTCGTGAAAAATTATATATACGATTTTGTTTTGATGTATGAGAAAATGATATTAGTATAGCTATTAACAATAAACAATCCTGCCCCCTAACAACAGGACGAAAGGAAATGTTAATGAAAGTAAGAACAAAACTATAGAAAGGAAATAGAAAGTATAGAAAGTGTTCCTCTATAAAGGCAAAATTATCGTGAAAATCTAATATACGAAAATTACTATAAACCCCTTCACGCCCAGATCTTTCCTGGGCTATAAAAGAATGGTCTGTTGTCGAGCCATAATATCACGAAAAGTCACTGAATATACCAAATTAGTTTAGTGGACAAGGATACTAAACAGGTCATAGCTATAAAACATTGCTTATAGTCACTACAAATCGTCTAGTGGTAGTCATATTACAATGGAAATTATGTTCTGGGCCTCAAGGGGTTAACAAGATGGAGTCAATTGTGTCACGGAGATTTATTTTATATCAGCGGATGTCGTATGTAAAAAAAATAAAGAGAATTACTAAAGGAAGAACATCAGTTAATAAAAAATATATACATATAATAAATAAAAATTATATTCGTGCTGATAAAAAAAGAGAAAACTGAATCGTGACTTGATTATTTTCTTCCTCAAATCAAGTTAACTAAAAAGATGAGTTTATTCAGTCAACTCTCTCTCTCTCTCTCTCTCTCTCTCTCCTCTCTCTCTCTCTCTCTCTCTCTCTCTCTCTCTCTCTCTCTCTCTCTCTCTTAGAATTATAGAAAATTATATATACGTGTTTGATGTCACGTCGAGAAAGAGAGAGAGAGAGAGAGAGAGAGAGAGAGAGAGAGAGAGAGAGAGAGAGAGAGCACCTGCATCTGGGAAATTCATCATCACATCACAATACCCCTCTCTCTCTCTCTCTCCTCTCTCTCTCTCTCTCTCTCTCTCCTCTCTCCTCTCTCTCGACTTGACATCAAATACGTCTATATAATTTTCTATAATTATATAAAAGTGAGAGAGAGAGAGAGAGAGAGAGAGAGAGAGAGAGAGAGAGAGAGAGAGAGAGAGAGAGAGAGAGAGAGAGAGAGAGAGAGAGAGAGAGAGAGAGAGAGAGAGAGAACAAGAAAGAAAATGAGAGAAAATGAGAGAATGAG
>JACEEZ010007352.1:0-10299 GCA_016584305.1 Chionoecetes opilio | reverse complement strand
GGGGGGCGGGGGGGGGGCCCCCCAGGGACAGGCTGGGTCCGGGGAGTCAGGCCCATGCTGCCCCCGGGCGTCATGGACCTGCCGCGCCGCCCGCCAGCCCGTGGAGGAGCGTGACTCCAGCAGGCTGCTGTACCGGTCCAGGGCTGTGATCACTCTCCTGAGGAAACTTGTCGATTGGCGCGTGAGGGCGGCGGAGGGCGCCTCGGGCGTGGCGTGGGCGGGCTGTACGTCCACGTGGCGGTGGACGTGGAGTCTCGCGCCCCCAGCCTGAAGGTGACGCCCGCGTTAAACACCACAGGGTCGGGATCCTCATGGGCCTCCAGGGCGCGGCGCCGGGACGCGGGTGAGGTCCACCTGGCCGAGGAGTAGTGGTCCAGGGGGCCGCGGCCATAGGAGGGGGGCGTGGGGGAGTGGTCACGGTTCCAGGAAGGGGGAGGGCCCGTACACCACGCCCCCGGGCACGTACCCCTGGTGCGCCCTGGAGCTTGGGACGCTGTAGGGGATCCTCGGAGGGGAGGGAGTAGACGGAGTGCGTGCCTGGGGAGTATCCCGCCCAGGGGCCCACCCCCCTGTGGAAGAAGGGGTCGCGGGTATTCATGGCGGCCAGGACGGCGGCGGGTGGCGGCGGGCGGGGAGCAGCGCGGCCATGCCTCGCACGCCCCTCACACACACTGCCGCAGCCCTGCCCCTCAGCCCTCCCGCCGCTCCCTGCCTCAGTGCCTCACTATACTTAGCACCGCCAGGCTGGCTTCGCAGGGCCCGCCACGCTGCCCTCTGAACCCACCACACACACACACACACACACACACACACACACACACACACCCGCACACACACACCCGCACACACACACACACACCACACACACACACACCACACAACCCGCACACACACACACACACACACACCACACACACAGCACGCACGCACACACGACACGCACGCACACACACACACGCCCACACACACACACACACACACACACACACACACACACACAACACACACACACACACACACACACACTCAACACCGCGCGATGGTTCAGGTGATAACGTGACGGTCTCCCATTCTGTGGGTAGGCGGTTCGAGTCCTCGCGCTGCCGAGGATTTTTCACTGACAAATTCGGGCAGTTACTGTCCCCTTGAGCAATGGGATTGGGGTGTGTGGTGTGTGAAGGTCCCAGCATTGCCCAAAGATCGGTAATAATGAGCTCCAAGCTCGCACTGAGAGGGTGTGAAAACTGGCGATCGCGAGCCAGCTTGCGTGGACAAGGACCATGGGTGAATAACACACCACACACACACACACACACACAACACACACACACACACACACACACACACACACCACACCACACACACACACACACACGCACACACACACATTTCATGGCAGAGTCAATCATGAAAAACTGAGGGTTAAGTAACTTCCTGTTTCTCCAATTACTTGTTACAATGAGGAAAACACAATATTTCCTTCCCACAGCCCGTCTTTTTAAAAAATGCCCCCCCACAACCCCCAACACCAACCAACAAACAAAACAAAACCAAAAAATTTAAAAAAAATTTGGTTTTTGGGGTTTGGGGTTTCGGTTTTTCGGGGCGGGTTTGGGGGGGGGAAAAGGGGAAGGGAAAAAAAAAAGGGGGGAAGGGGGGGGGGGGGGGGAAGGCGGGAGGAGAGAGGAAAGGAGGGAAGAAGAGAAGGATGAGGGGAAGGGAGGAGGAGGGGAAAAAAGGGGGGGAAAAAAAAAGGGAGGGAAAGGGGAAAAGGGTGGCTTTTTGAAAAAAAAATAAAAAAACCAAAAAAGGAAAAAACAAAAATTAAAAAAAAAACCCAAAAAAAAAACCCATACAAAAAAAAAGGAAAACAACAAACCCCAAAAAAAAAACAAACCCCAAAAAAACCACCCAAAAACAAAAACCCAACAACACACACACACCCCAAAAACAAAAAACCCCAAAAAACCCCAAAACCAAAACCCAAACCCCCAAAACACAAACCAACCCCACACAAAAAATTTATCAATTTAAACTTAATTATAAAAACCCCTTTTAAAAAAAACCTTCCAAATCCCCCCCTTTTCCCCAAATGAACAAATGGGTTAATTTATTCATTTTTTTTTGTGGTTTTTTTCCCCCACTTTTAAATTTATCACTAAAACCCAATTAAAAAATTTTCCAAACCCCCTTCCAAAAAAATTAAACAAAATTAAAAAAAAAATGAAAATTGAAACTAATTATTTTTCTTTTTCCTTTCTATTATAAAACTAAAACACAAAATATTTTACAGCAAAATTAAAAACAAAAATTTTAAAAAAAAAAAAATCCAATTAACCCTAACCTACTTTATCTACTTTTTAACTACAACTACAATACTACTACTACTATACTACTATACTAACTCCCTTTACTTATACTTACTACAAACATTTTAAAAACAAATACTATACAAACAACTTTTACTACTATTTATATACATATACTACTACTACTTACAAAACTATATACTAATTTACTACTAACAAACTATACTATACTACTATTTATTACAATACACTCCTATATTTTACTAACTACAAATTTACTAAAAACTCCTACACTACATTATACTACTAAAATACTATACAAACTATACACTCTACTACTACTACTATACAAAAAACATTATTTAAACAAAATACTACTCTACTATAAAATTATTACTAATAAAAACTCTTACTATACTACTACTAATACTTACTATATAAATTAAAACTATACTATAACTACTACTAAAAATACTACTACTATAAAAAATTCTACTTATACTACTAACTACTACTATTTTTTATATTATTCTATACTACCTATACTACTAACTAATTACTACTAATTTATATACTACTACTATACTACTACTCTATACTATATATACTATACTATTTATTTATATTTCTACTATACTACTTTATATATACTACTACTATATTTTATAATTACTACTCAAAACTACTACTACTACTACTAATTTACTATATTATTATTTTATTACAAATATAAATACTACTACTACTATTAACTACATATTTTATATACTACTACTACTCTATATTATAAAACTACTATACTATTACTAATTATTTATTATACTATACTACTACTACTAAAAAAACTCTACTACTACTACTATTACTATACCATTTTTTCCCAACCCCCCCCCTTACTAAAAAAAGCAAAAAACGAAATGGGTACAAAAAAAACACGCCTTACCCCCCCCCCCCCTGACTAGAGGTAGAAAGGGGAGGGGGGAAAAGGGGGAAGGGGGAGGGGGTGGGGGGGGACCACGTTCAGAGAAAAAAAATAACCCTTGAGAGAAGGGGGAGGGAAGGGGGGGGGGGAGAGGGGAGAAGAAAGGAAAACAAGGAGGGAAGGGAGAGAGAGAGAGAGGAGAGAAGAAGAGAGAGGGAGGAAGAGGGGAGGGGGGAAGAGGGGAGGGAGAGGTGGAGGAGGAGAGAAGGGGAAGGGAGGAGGAAGAGAGAGGGGGAGAGGGAGAGAGGGAAGGGGGAAAAAGGAAAAAGGAAGGGAGGAGAGAGAGAGAGAGGAGGGGGAGAGAGGAGAGAGAAGGCTTTAAAAAAAAAAAAAAATATTAGAAAGAAAAAAAAAGGGGGAAAGGTTGATAGTGAAAAAAACAGATATAAAAAAAATTGCAAAAAAAAAAAATAAATAATTTGAAAGGAAGGAAGGGGTAAAAAAATGAAGGGAAAGTAAAAGAACACAAGAAAAAAAAAATAAGGAAGCTCAAGGGGCCCGTTTTAAAGCATAAAGTAACGTTTGATAGGAGGTACGAGCAGGATCTATAGATTTTTAAAAATAGATAGTAGTAGTAGACTTCAAAGCGGTCTATAAATTTTGGAAAAAAGAAAAAACCTAACGGACAGTATAAATTAATTTCCCCCATATCACAACTGGGTACACACACACACAGTACCACACAAAACAAACACACACACACACACCACACACACAAACACCCACACACCCAAAAAACCACCAAACAAACAAAAACACACACACACAGGCAAGAAACACAGAGGAAAAACTTTAAGAGACAAGATACCTTATGAATATTTTGTCACGCACCTTGGGAAATAATGTAGCTTTCTTCTTTTTTTCATCATCCTGCTTCTGCTTCCATTATCACCTCCGCTGCTGCTTTTGCCTTGAATACTGTAGTAGTAGTAAGTAGTGTATTTGTAGTCGTATAGTGTAGTAGTGTAGTAGGTAGGAGTGTAGTAGTAGTAGTAGTAGTAGTAGTAGTATTTGTAGTAGTAGTAGTAGTATTAGTGGGGGAGTGTGTATAGGTAGTTAGTAGTAGTAGTATGGTAGTAGTAGTAGTAGTAGTAGTAGTAGTAGAGTGTAGTAATAAAAAAAAGGTGGGTAGTAGGAGTAGTAGTAGTTAGTAGTTAAAAAAGGTTATAGTAGTAGTAGTAGTAGTAGTAGTAAGTAGTATAGTAGTGTATATAGTAGTAGTAGTAGTAGAGTAGTAGTAGAAAGTAAATTCCCTACAAAGAAATTTTTTTCTTTTTCTTTTTAGAAGGGAAAAAAAACTTAGAAAAGGATATATATGAAAAAAAAAAAAAAAAAACTGATAATTTATTTCAGAAAATGGAAAAAAAATTGAAGAAAAAACAAAAAAGAGAAGTTTTTTTAGGTGATAAGGAGGAATGTTTTTTAAGTTATAAATAGTGCAAATAAAGAAAAGGAAAAAAACCTTTTTTAGGAAAAAAGGAAAAAAAAAAAAAAAATTTTTGAAAAAGGGGGGAAAAAAATTTTAAAGGAAAAAAGAAAAATTTTGGAAAATTTTTAAAATTAAAAAAAAAAAGGGGGTTTTTGGTGTAAAAAAAAAAATTTTGAAAAAAAAAAACTTAAAGGGGAAAAGGTTAAAAAAAAATTTAAAAAAGGTTTTTGCTTTTTAAAAGGGGGGGGGGCCAAAAAAAAGAAAAAAAAGGTTTTTGGTTTGGGAAAAAAAAAAATAAATAAAGGGAAAATACATCAATTCCTTTTGGGCGATTTAAAAAAGGGAAAAAAAAAAATTTTTTTAAAAAAGAAAAGGGTAAAAAAATTTGTATTAAAAAATTAAAAAAAAAAAAAAAATTATTTTAAAATTTTAAAAAAAAAAAAAAAGGGGAAAGGGGAAAAGGGGGGGGGGAAAAAAAAAAAAAAAAAAAAAAAAAAAAACCCAAAAAAAAAAAAAAAAAAAAAAATTTTTTTTTGGGTTTTAAAAAAAAAAAAAAGGGGGAAAAAAAAAAAAAAAAAAAAAAAAAAAAAAAAAAAAAAAAATTTTTAAAAAAAAAAAAAAATAAAAAAAAAAAAAAATTTTAAAAGGGGGGGAAAAAAAAAAACAAAAAAAAAAAGAAAAGGAAAAAAAAACGGGGGGAAAAAAAAAAAAAAAAAAGGGGTTTGTATAAAACCCGGGGGAAAAGGGAAATTTTTTTTTTAAAAAAATTAGGGGAAAAATTAAAAAAAATTTTTGGGACGGGACTTTTTAAAAAAAAATTTTTGTTTTTAAGCTGGGGGGTTTTTTTTGGGTTAAAAAAAAAAAAAAACAAAACCCCCCCAAAAAAAAAAAACCCCCCCCAAAAAAAAAAACCCCCTAAAAAAAACCCCCCCCCCGGAAAAAAAATTGCCTTTTTTGGGTTTCTGTTAGGGGTTTTTTTTCGGTTAAGGTTTGGTGGTTTTGTTTTACTTTTTTAAAAAAAAAAAAAAAAAAAAAAAAAAAAAAATTTAAAATTATATGTTTTTTCAGGGAAAAAAAAGGGTTTTTATATTTTTTATTTGGGTTTTGGGTTTTTTTTGGTTTTGGTTAATGGTTTTGGTTTAAATTTTGGTTTTTGGTGTGTTGTTTATCATTTTTTTGCGTTTGGTTTTTTCCCGTTTTAATTGTGGGGTAAAAAAAATTTGGTTTATTTTTTTTAATTCTATGGTTTAAAAAAAATTTTGTTTTTTTAGGGAAAAGATGGAATAAAACTTTTTTTTTTGTTTGGGTTTTTTCATTTTTTTTAAAATTTTTTTTGAATTTTAGTTTTTTTTGACCCTGTTTTTAGTTTTTGTTTGGGGTTTTTAAAAAAATTTAGCTTTTTTGGGGGGAAAAATTTTTTTGGGGTTTTTTTTTTTAAGGATTTTTTGGGGGGTTTTACAAAAAGGGACCCGGGTTTGGGTTTTTTTTTTTATTTTGGGGGGGGGTTTAACAGTTTTTTTGGTTTTTTTTTTGGGGTTTTTCTTTTTTTTTCCCGCTTTTTTTTAATTTTTTTTTTTTGGGTTTTTCTGTTTTTTTTTTTTTTGTTTTTTTCATTTTTTTTTTTTGGGGATCAGTTTTTTGTCTTTTTTTTTTTTTCTTTATTTTTTTTTTTTCCCTTTTTTTCTTTTTTTTTTTTAAAATTTTTGGCCCCTTTTTTTGGGTTTTTTTTAGTTTTATTTTTTGGTTTTATTTTTTTTTTTTTTTTTTCTTTGTTTTTTGTTGTTTTTTGTTTTATCATTTTTTTTTTTCTGGTTTTTTTTTTTTTTTTGTTTTTTTTGTTTTTTTTTTGATCTCTTTTTTTTTATTTTTTGTTTTTTTTTTTTTTAAATTTTTTTTTTTTTTTTGGTTTTTTTCATTTTTTTTTATTTTTTTGTTTTATCGGAAAATTTTTTTTTTTTTATCTTTTTTTCTTTTGGGGGTTTTTTTTTTTTATTTTTTTTTTTTTTTTTTTTTTTTTTTTGTTTTGGGGGGGATTTTTTTTTATTTTTTGTTTGGTTTTTTTTTATTTTTTTTTTTTATTTTTAAATTTTTTGGGTTTGGTTTTAGTTTTAGCTTTTTTGGGTTTTTTATTTTTTGGGCTTTTTGTTTGATAGTTTTAAATTTTTTTTGTTTTAAACAGTTTTTGGGCTTTTTGGTGGTTTTCAGTTTTAATTTTTTTGGGGGTTTTTTAATTTTTTTTTATTTTTTTATGCCCCAAGTTTAAAAAAAAAAAACTTTTGTGAAGCTTTCCCTTTCCCCTCCCTCCCCTCTTCCCCTCCACTCCCCTTCCACCACCTGTCTGCAAAACCCCCTTCGCCCCCTTCCCCCCCCATCACAAAGCAGGTTACTCAATGCCAAATAATGTCAGTTTTAATTGTCCTCCCTTCCTCAACTCTGTCACCTCCCTTCGCTATTATCCCTTATTTGTTTCCTTTGCTTCTATATATATCTTACTACTTCATTCTTTTCCTATCACATGTTATCTATGTTTTTTCCCTATTTATATGGTTATCACACTATATTTCCTTCTATATTTGCTTCTATATTTATCTTACTACTTCATTATTTCCCTATCACATGTTATCTATGTTTTTTCCCTATTTATATGGTTATCACACTATATTTCCTTCTATATTTGCTTCTATATTTATCTTACTACTTAAATTATTTTCCACACATGTTACCTATGTTTATTTCCCTATTTTCATGGTTATCATTCTATATTTCTTTGGTTTTCCATCCCATATCATCTTAAATTCAACTTTTCTATTTTATTTATTTCACTACTTTTCCTCTTTTTTTAGTGTTATTTTTCTCCATTCAAAATAGAGATACAAATAAATTCAATTCAAAATGCCCGTCATCCTTTTTGTAGTAAGCTATCCAAACAGAAAGACTCAAGATTAACTTAATATATGCCACTGTTAATCTTTCTGGGAACTGTCAAAGCAAAACTCATTTACATACATACATACCTTTCACATATTCTATTAAGTGTTTATCTCAAGTTCGTCTTTCTGCAAACTGACTTGAGTAACATTCCTAAAGGGTTTAATGTGGTTTACGTGACTTTGAATTATTTCACTCCAAACTCTTACTGAAAACTTACATCTTTACACCCATTAATTAAAGAAGTATGTTAGTATAGTACAACTCAGCCTATTATTTAGTTTCATATATATTGATCTTGATAGTTAACTAGCAAGAATGATAGTGCCTGAAGGTGTAATATATATAATTAGATTAGTTACAGAAGAAGCACAGCCCTTCAGGCTATATAGGTGCGTCCTTTGGCACGGGTTAATGCAAGGGCTTAAGACATTAAGTCATTTTAAATCATTATGCTGACGTTAAAAAGTCAAAATATTTACTCTGTAATGATGAAGTCACATTTATTATGCACAAACTTGCTAATTAAATAGAGGAACCTTATTATATCACAAATATTAAAACTTCCTAAAATAAATCTAACTTTCTATAAATACCTATCACATTCTTATTACCTTTACATATATGGGGCCCAAAAGGCTGTATATTTTATCTGCATTCATTAAATCATACCCTAAATCTATGCATTGAATCCTTAGAGGCCACGTATGGAAATCCCTTGCACGTACCCTTGCCATAGTTTTTAGTCTATTTGAAAAAAACGTGATTTTCCCCCAAAAAAATAAAGGGGCAACCCCTTGCAAAATTTGCAATTTTTTTTAAAAAAAAAAAATATATTTGATTGAAATTGTTCCTAGCAGTTTTCGGGCATGCTGGAACACGAATCTGGAGTCATTTTTTCATTTTACAATGATTAAAAGTCCTATTTCAGCCAATTCACAATGACATGATACTTACAGATATTCTTTAAAAAATCACAAATTAAACAAAACTTACTACAAAAGACATAACAATATGATTAGGCATTGCTAGATTAATCATTACTTCAATACAACGATCAGTTAAAAAGTATTTTCAGTATTAGTAATATTATTAATTTAATCCCATTTGAGCCACCCATGCGATTGTCCAAAAGTACTTAGAAAAAAAACCCAGAATACTATAAGCAATCTTTGGGGGGGACAAAAATGCCCTCCCATGACTCTTGTCGGATGCGTGAAGGAGCGAAGAGGCCCGTGAAGGACTATATATATATATGTATACAAAGTGAAGGATACTTAAAAAAATAGTTCCCTTAGTTTAAGTGTGATAATAGTTGGGCCCGTGTAATATATTTTGCTTTACTAAAATAGGGTAAAAGGGGGTATATATTTTTCAGCATCTATTGAAATCATACCAAATCTATGCATTAAAAACACTACCGTAGATAACAGTGAAGTCGCCAGTTCTACGTTTCTTTGTTATTTACAAGCGTGTGGGGCGTTAATACTTAAATTTCTACATCCCTGATTTCAGGAAAGTTAGAAGGGGCTATCTGGAAAGTCTGTGTCATTTTGTGTCTTCATCTGTGTCATATTAGGGCTATAATGAACAAATTACAAAAATAAAAAAAAAACCGAGTTGGGGCGACCTCACTATACCTACTACAGTAAAGTCGCCAGCTAGTATTTTAACCAAAAAGTTGAGTCGCCCACTCTGGGGAATTCAGGGAAATTAGAGGTAAAGTAAAACAAGTCTCTATGTATATTAACTGCGGAAGATGCTTGAATATATAAAAATTCCTCTGCCAACGTGAAAATAAATTCTATTCAAGTTTGAAAGATCTGGGAAGTCTGCGTCCTGTCGCCCGAAAAAACTACTGTTTACTGTCTGTCCCCTTTGCGCGAAGAAAAAGTGAGAAGCAAAATGCGCAACAGTTATACTTGCAGATACAAAACATAAAAACAATGCTGAAACAGGGTAGATTATACAGTTATGATATAAACTACTGTGTAACATCTTCAAATGGGCACATAAAAATCAGTAGTGATGACATAATTCGTAATATTTGGCGCCTGGCGAACTTCACTGCAGGTGGCGACTTCACTGTTATCTACGGTAGATATTGATGCTTTCCAGTGTAATAATTTAGGCCTTTCTAAGTTAAACCTTTCCGGCTTACAAAAAAAGCTACACATATGATCTACAAATTTTTTAAAACATATTCTAAATCTATGGCATTAAATCCCTGGATATTAAAGATTTTTTGTGTGAATATTTAGCCTTACTAAAATAAACCTTTCCTGCTTACCACAAAGTTATCTGACTCCTCAATGCTTTTAACCGAGGCAGCAGGAAAAACCAAGCAGTGTTGCCATGCTTGAAAGGTTCTCAAAGTGCTTCCTATTATTAGTGTGTAAAAGTGTGCGCATGTCAAGGGAAGGTGCTGATGGGGCACACACACACACACACACACACAAAACACACACACACACAACACCCCACACACACAAACACACGCACACACACCAAAACACACACACCACAACCCTACACACTGAAAGGATAGAGGGTTTAATAGTTCTGATTCTACTTAATTCTTACGAGGGAGAGAGGGAGAGGGAGAGAGGGAGAGAGGGGGGAGAGAGGAGGAGAGCAAAAAAGAGGGAGAG
>JACEEZ010007351.1:12500-19763 GCA_016584305.1 Chionoecetes opilio | reverse complement strand
TGAGTACGTACCACTAACACTAAATTATGATCCATAAAGCAGTTACAATGAAGGGCCTTTGAGGTATAATTTATATGCACACTCATGACTCACACTAACTATTATGTTAGATGACGCTGCCTGATGTGTTAATGCCCTACTGTGTGTGCCTGTTGTGTGCGTAGTGTGGTGGAATATATGTGGGTGTGTTGTGGTGTGTGGTGTGTGTGTGTGGTGTGTGGTGTGTGTTGTGTGTTTGTGTGTTTGGACAGAAAAAGACACATCAAGCAAAATTATTTTTAAAACAGCCAATGAAAATTATAAATATAGGAGACACATAAATACCACAACACACTCCAAACAACTCATCAAACAAACACCTGACATTATACAGAGCCACACGATAGACAAATACATTCACTTGTGAAATACATTTCAAGCGTTATATAACCCACGTAAAGGCCAATATCTCGACCGACGGAACATCGCGAGACAGACAGTACATAGTGCACCAGAGGCATACGACAACACAACAATCCACTTGTCTCCCTTGTGTCCAATACAATTGAAGGACACACCGAACTGGCCGTAACCACACACACCCCCCACAACACACGATCCAGTAATGGGGAATTACACGAGTGACCTCCAGCCCAAGTCACACCCACACACAACACACACACACACACACACACCACACAACACACACACACACACACACACAAACATAAATTAACCACACAAACACACACACACACACACCACACATATACATAAATGCAGAAAATGGGGGGACATAGAGAGAGAGAGAGAGAGAGAGAGAGAATGAGAGATGAGAGAAGGAGAGGAGAGAGGAGAAGAGAAGAGAAGAGAGAGAGAGGAGAGAGAGAGAAGTAGAGAGAGAGAGAGAGATTGAGAAGAGACAGGGAGGAGAGAGAGAGAGGAGAGGGAGAGGCAAGCGGTAACGAGAGGGAGAGGAGAGAGAGGAGAGAGAGACAGAGGAGGAGAGAGAGAGAGAGAGAGAGAGAGAGAGAGAGAGAGAGAGAGAGAGACGAGAGAGAGGTGAGAGAGAGAGAGGAGAGAGAGAGAGAGAGAGAGACGAGAGAGAGAGAGAGAGAAGGAGAGAGCGAAGTTGAGAGAGAGAGAGAAGAAGAAACTGCCAGACGTGGAGACAGGCGAGAACTATTTGTTGAGACGTATGCTAGGTGGGATAGAAAGAACCGCCAGGGACAGAGGGGAGGAGAGACGGAGGAGAAGGCCACGGAGAGAGCGAAGAAGCTGGAGGAGAACGACAACGGGGAAAAGAACGAGGGGATAAGGCTGAGCTGGGAGCGGTAGCTGAGAGATTGGAGCGGGATCCGAGAGAGAGAGGGTACGGCCGGAGGGAGGAGAGACTAACTGGGGGAGAGGAGAGGAACAGGGGCGGAGGAGGACGCGAGGGAGGAGAGAGGGGGTGAAAGAGTTGGGGGAACCCGCGGAAACGGAGAGCCAAATAGCGCCTACGGGAGTTGCGAGGTGATAAAAGGTGTAGAGAGAGAAGAGAGCAGGGAGCGAGAGGAAGGGAAGGAAGTTGGAGAGAGAGAGGTGGAAAGAGATGCAAAGGACGGTCCGGTGATGAAGGGAGAGACAAGAGAGAGGAGAGAAAAGAAGGGAGAGGTGAGAGAAGAGGAGAGAAAGAGAAGAGAGAGAGAAGAGAAAAATGAGGGGGTGCGGTAATAAGGGGACTAAGCTCATGAGAGAGGGGAGAATTTGGGCCGAGGATGAGAGAAAAGCGGAGTTGTGGAGACGAGAGGAGAGTCGAGAGAGACGAGAGAGGAGAAGAGGGAGAGAGAGAGAGGAGAGAGTGAGAGAGAGAGAGAGAGAGAGAAAAAAAGGGAAAGAGAGGGATGGAGAGACCCAACCCATCGGCCTTCCCGCTAGGATCGAGAGGGAAATCGCACTGTATTTTTCGAGCAGAAGACTGTAATATGGTACCGGTATGTCAGCGAGTTTGAAGCGAGGCCCACCATGAGAGAAGGCTGATGAATTGCCCGTGACGTCCACCATCTAGTTATCACCCGTAAAAAGTTTACATACCTAATATAATGTTTATCATGTATAAAAGATATACTGTTATCTTCGACAAAATGTTTGTTTCCTATAATATTATCAAATAAAAAACCGTAAAACACCACTAAAGAAATGCCATTATGAGACTTTCAATACCTATACATTACCCCTAACTGCCACTTTCCATTCTACCCTGACTCCGCCCCACCCTCCCCCCCCCCCTCCTCTCTCTCTCTCTCTCTCTCTCTCTCTCTCTCATCTCTCTCTCTTCACTCTCTCTCTCTCTCTAATTCTCCTCTCTCGCTCCTCTATCTTGCTTATTTTTTGCTTTAATTCTCTATTTTCTTTTCTTAGACCAAGCTTGTAAACTAATTCATTTTATGCTACCAATTCCTCCGTAAAAGTTGAGCTGGGAAATAATTGTTATATACTACGTGTGTGTTTTCCCCTCGGTGTCGCCTCGCTCTGCCGTGGTGGAAAGTGTTGCTTTCTTCCAACATATACTCGTTCCCTTTCTCTTAATCGCATTTGGTTGTTTTATACATTAACTTGTATGCATAATTTTTTTTTTTATCCAGAACAGCATACCGAAATATATGTATCACTTTAATATGTAACACCATAATGCATATGTAGTGTATGCAAAGATAAAACAGTAGAAATAAAATAAACCTGTTTGGAAGAAATAGATAATAACAAAGGGATGGAGGGAACGAGGTAACGAAGGAAAATAACAACAAAAAAGCAAAGAAACAAAAAGGAGAATGAGAGAGACATACAAAGGGGGGACGAATAATACACAAAATCATCACTAAATAAGCGGATATGCCTGAACAAGGTGTTCTGAATCCGCCAATCATCTATCAATGGGTAGATTCGATTATGTCCCATATAGTGCGTCACCTTTAGGTCTGTAATAAGCCGGTTATTTGTCAAAAAGCAGGGACGACAATACGGCCATTTTGTCGCTATTTTTACCTTTACTTTGGCTGGTCTGGTGACTTGGTTGTCTAGGTCACAAGGTCAAGCACAAGAACTCACCGCCTCTTTATGTGTGTTCCTGTTTCGCCTCTTAATTAAATTGTAATGTTGCTTCTTCTGTTATTGTTGTTTTATCCGTTTTTTTTGTCTGGTTATGTCCGTTTGTCAGTATGTGTCATATTATTTGTGTGTTTGGAAAACTGTATGCATGAATGCTTTTTTTTAATTGTTGTTCCCAATGAGAATTACCAATTTTGATATAAATTTAAATTCATTAGATGGGCATACAGGTTTTCCATGGCACATTCACCATTGAATATGTAGCATGCCATTTGAGGTATTACTAGCTACTATATTTTGCTCACATGTTGCGCTATGAAATTAAAGCTGATCATCTAGTGTTTTTTTTGTTTGCTGGAGTTTTTGTATCCAATATGTGAATGAACTAACGGACGGACACACACACACACACATACACACGCGCACAAACACACACACACACACACACACACACACACACACACACACACACAACACACACACACACACACCACACACACACACAACACACACACACACACACACACACACACACCACACATACACACACATACACCACAATAACCCAACACACACACACCACCACACACACACACACACACACACACACACACACACACACACACACACACACACACACACAACGCGATGGTCGGGTTTGATGGCGTGTTGGCCTGCCATTCTGTTGTAGCCAGTTCGAATCATCGCTGATCCCATGGATTTTCTACTGACAAATTCAAGAGGTGACTGTACTCCTTGGGCAGGGGGATGGGGCTGTGTGGTATGTGAGGTACCAGCATTGACCTAAGAACGGTAATAATGAGCTCCAAGCTCGCACCGGGGGGGTGAAACTTCTGATCGCGAACCTGACTAGCGTGGACAAGACCATGGGCGAATAACACACACGCATACACACACACACCTTTTTTTTTTTTTACTCTCACTCTCTCTCTCACTCTACTCTCTCTTCTCTTCTCTATCTCTCCCCTCCGCTTCTCTCTCTCTCTCTTCTCTCTCTCTCTCTCTCTCTCTCTCTCTCTCTCTCTCTCTCTCTCTCTCTCTCTCTCTCTCTCTCTCTCTCTCTCTCTCTCTCTCTCTCTCTCTCTCTCTCTCTCTCTCTCTCTCACACACACATTTATATACGTAATCTTAGAAGTAGTTTGTTTCTGCCAAACCTTATATCCTTTTCATGCAGCGCAATAATATCAGCATTAGCAGTAGAGACTGATTAGTAGGAATACAATGGATATGACATTTAGTAAGAAAAGAATGGAAGCAAAACAGTAATATGGAGACAAATTATAATGATTCTTAGGTAGTCTCCTTTTTATCCATGGACAATCCTGTTCGATAAGCATTGAATAGATGAGAATTTTGCATGTGAGTGTTGTTCTAGTAGGATGCGGGTAAAGAAGCGATAATTCAAAGTGGTTATTCCCATTTATTTTATGTTTCTCCAGACTAGGAATGCTTTTATTCGGCAGAGCGATTGCCAATACAACATAATATTTCCACCGGGGTATTAGCCTCTTTTATGACACAGTACTGGTTGGAACACATTCGTTTGCTGAATATCGTGGGTTGTAGAAAAAAAAACGGGCAACGGGATGAATAATAGCACGGGAAATTGCTCAGACACACCTGTGAATCCTGTGAAGTGCAGTTCAGGCAGCTATTACTGGCCGTGACCACGCTAATGCGCCGCCACTAATACAACCCATCTGCCCTCCTCATGGCCAGCTGATATATGATGCTGCTGCTTTTGGCCCGCATGTGGTAATATAGCAGTTTGGGTTGATCAGGGAGTGTCTAGAGGAATTTATCGTTGTTTTTATTTTTGCAAGACTAGGTTCACTGTAGTCACGCATATGTCTTGGTAGTGCGTTAAAGATAAGTGGCCCTCTTGTAGCGAACACATTTTATTTAAGCGTATTTATCCTGGTGGCTGCTCTGGAGTGTGCCTCCCAATTTGACAGAGGAGACCCAGTCGTTGATTGTCATAGAAACTTATATTCAGGTTGTTTATTATATGGGCAATCATTATTTTGTAAATATATAAAATAGAATATCTTTCCCTCCGTCTCTCAAGTGAGTATTTTTTTATGTTTGCAATCTTTCCCAGTAAACTAAGTGCAGAACATTAGCGATATTATTTGTAAATGAGCGTTGCACTGTTTCTAGTAGCTGTTTTTCTCCCACTTTCCACAGTCTCCAAAGTTGATAACCATATTCCAGCAGTGGGGTGACGTGGGATATATAGATCGTCAACATAGGTAACGTGTTTAGCGTTCGAAAGATCCGTAAGATCTAGCCTGTCTGGCTTCGAGCTTTCTTAGCCACACGGGCTATGCGGTCGCAAAGTCTCCCTCACAGCGGGATAATTCCCAGATCTGTAACATGTTCTTTTGTCTCAATACAAGATCCATCTTGTGCTGTATGAAGTGTGACTATTTTCATCATTCCTTTAAAAATTGTAGCTTACATGTTCAAATTTGTTATTGAAACACATGTTGTTGAGCTCCGCCCACGAATACAGAGATTGTAGGTCTGTCTGTAGCAGATCAGCGTCGCCCCCCATAGAGGAAACCCCTTTAAAAAAAAAAAGGGAGTCCCCCGCGAAATAAGAGAGGACGAGTAGGCACATGTTCATTAATCTGGATTGTTGGGAAGAGCAGGGGACCGACCCCTTTCGCCTGCGGCACTCCACTGGTAATGGTACGGTTCCAAAACGCCCTTTCTACCCCCACTGTTTGTTCTGGGGTCCTTGAGGAACGTCACCAAAACCCCCCCAAGCTTTCCTGAGTCCCAAGTCCCGCAATTGTGAAAACATCCTGGTCCCCCTTTATCAGGAGTTTTTAAAAAAATTAAGTAGACAATTCAACATTTTATTGTTTTAAATGCATTACATTTTTTTTTCATATGGGCCGGAGCTGTGACAGGCATAATGTCCCTTTCGAAGCCAGGGTTGGTCGGTTCATTTTATTTGTTTCTTCAAGAAAAATTTTTACCTTTGGGGCTTCTATTTTTTTTTTTTCAATTTCTTATAATAGGGGAGATTAGAGAAGCGGGCATTTTTTAAAACCTGATTAGAAACCCCTTTGGATTTCTGGGATAAAAGGGTTTACCCCCGGGAATATGTAAAATTCTCGACAATTTTAACATAAAAGTGGAGCACTCTAATCTCATTTTCCTTTGCAAAAATTTTCCCATTCCGGGGGATTTCAATGTTCCCACCCATAACTATCATCTTTTTTTCACTGAGGGAACCTGTGAACAAGCCTACAACTTTGCTATCCTGCAAGACCTAGAGCAGCTGGTGCAGCACCATACCCGTATTCTTGACCGCTTTGGAGACACGCCCAACATTCTTTATCTTTTCCTTTTCCTTTTTACTAATCCTTACTCTGTGAAACTATTCTATCTGTTGGGTTCCTCCAATCACAATCTTATTTATGTTACTTGTCCTATCGCTCCGATGCCGCCTCGGCAACCCACCTAAGCGGAGGTGATTCTAGCATTTCAGCTCAGCTAAGTGGGAAGACCTAGGGCAGTACTACTCTGATTTTCCATGGAATGATTACTGCTTCCATGACAAAGACCCATCTCTTTGGGCAGAGCGGTCATGTACTGAGGTCATAGTCTCTGACATGGAGGCGTACATTCCACACACTTTCTCTAATCTTAAAGCCCGTCAACCTTGGATTAACTTTGTTTGTTCTCATTCTGTCCAAGATAGAGAGGCGGCTCACAGACGGTACCGTAACACATCCATCTCCTGAAACTCATGCCCTTTATATTTCAGATCGTAATTATGCCAAATCTTTACTTCAACTTACCAAAAACTCCTTAATTCATAAAATAGGTCAAAATCTTTCTGAAACGAATTCCTCTCGTGACTTCTGGCATCTAGCTATTAATATCTCTGACAACTTTTCTTCATCATCTTTTCTTCCAATGCTTCAACCAGATAGCTCCACAGCTGTCTCATACATTTTTAAAGCAGAACTCTTCGCTCAAACCTTTGCTAAAAATTCCACCTTGGTTGATGAAGGGCTTGTTCCTCCTTCTACTCCACCCTCTGACAATATTATGCCCGATATTAAGGCCCGTACCGAGAGTCATGATGAAGGTTGAGCGACGACCTTCGTCGACTGAGGAAGGTTACCGTAAAAGGGATATTTCTCGTAACGAAGA
>JACEEZ010007351.1:2500-7500 GCA_016584305.1 Chionoecetes opilio | reverse complement strand
GGCCTATATCCCAAGATTTTGTGAAAAATACACAAGGAGTGGTATCCCTGCGTACAACGTATTTAGACAGATGGTGATGTGTGGTATCGAGGGCTGACATAGCGGCCTACATGTGACACAGTTTGTAGACTTCTACGAATGTTGGCGCGGTTTTTGTATGCAATTGAAAATCGCGCTTCCCGAACGCATGCCGCAGTCGCTCAGCAGAGCCTTCTGGAAGGCGTGCCGCAGCCCACGGATTAAAGGATCGTTGAATCCGTGGGTACTTAATATATACTTTTATGATCCCTACAGGATTTGATATAATTAATCAAAATAACCTGTTCGAGCTTTCTCCTCAAGTGACAATAAGAAACAACTAAATTGTCAATTTTAAAACTGAATAGGCAGCGTTTTATCACATATCTCCGAAATGATTATTTCAATAATCATTTCATAATTTCATTTCATAAACTATGAATAATCATAATCATAGTTGTCAATCGGTGGAACAAATTAACAGCAAATGTTGTCGAATCCAGCTCTATAACTTCATTTAAAAACAAACTATACGCGTACTGTAAAGTAAAAGGGTTTGGTATTGTCCTGTAAATTATATTATAACGTCCCCCGGAACGATTAGTGTTAGTAGTAGCATCAGTTAGCATAATTCATATCCTTTCATTCTTAACGATGAGACTTTCATGGCCATTTCTTCTTTAGGGGCATGGTAGTCTTTTCTAACTGTGATCTTACATGTAGTTTGATAGTTAGTAGTATGTAGTTCAGCATATACCCTCGTTATAGACCAATAGGTCTCCTGGTATCTGTTCTTCCTATGTATTCGTATGTATTCCTTCTCCTCCTCCTCCTCTTCCGATAGTCCTTGTTTTGTAGGGTCATATATATCAGGAGTCAGATGGGTTTTTTCTTTGTCATCGTTTTCTATGTGATGGATATTGGTTGTGGTCGAGTGATGATGATGATGGTGGTGGTGGTGATATTAAATAAGAAACTCATGAAATTAGTAGACATGATTCAGTAGATTTTAGAGACATTCGTTTACCAGTATAAAGGATTCTCTCTCTCTCTCTCTCTCTCTCTCTCTCTCTCTCTCTCTCTTCTTCTCTCTCTCATCCTCTCTCTCTCTCTTCTCTCTCTCTCTCTCTCTCTCTCTCTCCTTCTCTCTCTCTCGTTTCTCTCTCTCTATCTCTTCTCTCCTCTCTCTCTCTCTCTCCTCTCTCTCCTCTCTCTCTCTCTCTCTCTCTCTCCTCTCTCTCTGTTTTTACGAATACCTTCTTACAATATATTAAATTATTCATAATGGAAAACATTAGACACGTTAAAGTTGGTATTGAAGGTACCATCTATCTTATGCTATCTTATGCTGTACCCGCTATCTAGCCTTATAATGGTAACTATTTACAGTGTTTACAATTAGTCACTCGTGACTCTGCCACGCACATACATCACTGAGCCACACATGAACAGACACTTTAAATCTCTGAGCCCCGCACACATCAACACTAAAGTCGTCAGGGTACTTGTCTGAGGCTAGAGAGCTGTTCCACCACAGCACGTACATTTGTATAAACTGTCGTTGGTGGTGTGACGTGTGTGAGCGAGGCGTAGCCAGGGCTGCAGGTGCCACGTTCACGGCTCTGGTGTTGACCTCTACTCGGCGGGGCGGCTGCTGGATCCGCAGTAAGTGAGCCACCCGCAGCTCTTGCGCCTTGTAGAAGGTGGTGAGGCCCGCCACGTCCCGGCGGTGTGCAGGCCGTGCAGGCCGGACCATTGCTCCGGGTGGCCATTCCATATTATTCTTTCCGCCCTCCACTGTAACTTGTCTAGCATCGCAAGGTGCAAAGGGGCTGCTCCACACCGGGAAAACCAAGAGTAGTCCAGCGAGGAGCGGACCTAGGCCTTGTACAACAACTCGCGGCCCTTGCCATAAGGGAGCCAAGAGATCCTCCTGTGGGAGGCCAGCTACCCTGCTGCTGTTCTGGCGAGCTGCGTGATGTGATTCCTGAAGGTCGGCTTGCTGTCGTATGTGACCCACAGGATCTTCATTTCCCCCCCGCTGTGGCGCCAGTGTCGACCCGCTGAACATGAGGCGGAATCCACTGTTCGTCCTGGGCAGTGGGTACCACAAGCAGCTGTGTTTATGAGGGGCAAAACTGACCTGCCATATGTGCCCTCAGCCCTCTATGCGGTGGAGTATGGCGTTGAGCCGGGACACCCTGTATGCTTCCTCCCCCGGGGTGAAGGCCATCTACACGGTGATGTCTTCCGCGTACGCCCTGGCGCTGGGGACAAGGTTCAGCAGGTCGTTGATATATATATATATAGATATATAAAATATATATATATATATATATATATATATTAAAATATTATATATATATATTTTATATATATATAAAATTAATATTATATAAATATATATATAAAATTATTATTATTATATATAATATAATATATATATATTATATATATATAATATATATATATATTAGGGTGTCCCAGGCTTGTGTTACATAGTAGAAAATCAAATAATGATATCAAGTCCAGCACATGTTGTTCTGGTTCCTTGTCAAATGAAAGTGATTCCACCAAATTTTCGAGAAAATTGGGCAATATTTAATGGTCGCGCAAAACGAACGTTTTGATAGCTCCTCTAAGATTCGACCCATTATCTGCATTCAGATCACTCTATCGTGTTCAGAAGAGCCTAGGTACAGGGAAACGAATGTGAAATATCTGTTATGTTTATTTAGTTATTTATTCCTACTCCAACACCTTCTTCTTGAGTTCCGCCAAAGACTAACTTATCTATACTGGACTTGCTACTCAGTTTGGGCTATTTCCAGTGGAGGCCAGTTTTGCGATTCCTGCCATTTGCGAACATCACTCCCTTTTCCCTTCCTATGGTTTATCAGTATATATGATATACCGTTATCTTCGTAAATGTTTGTTCCATAATATTATGAAATAAAAAACAGTAAAATGCAATAAAGAAATGCCATTATAGAGAGTTAAGAAATATGCATGAACTTAATTCACTTGAACTCATCGCCATTTAATTTTGCGAGAAAGCATTTTAGATGCTAGCAATAGAAAGAAGCGGATTTTCATTAGCTTTCATTTGCTATATTTTGTTTTCTGATAAATGAATCATAACCATGCATAAATTAGCGTTAACTAAAAAAATAACATCATCTATCGGGATAATTACCCGATGGATGATGTTATTTATTTAGTTAACGCTAATTTATGCATGGTTATAACTCATTTATCAGAAAATGAAATATAGCAATGGAAAGCTAATTAAATTCCGCTTTATTGAATGTTGCCTGTAAAAAGTTTCACGCAAAATATCAAAATTTCGATGAGTTTAAGTGAATATATAAGTTCATGCATATTTCTTCAGAGTCTCATAATGAATTTCTTTAGTGTATTTACAGTTTTTTATTTGATACTATTATAGAACAAACATTCACGAAGATAACAGTGTATATTTTTACTGATATGCCATAGTCTAAATGTATTCATGGAACACTTTTTTACTTGCCGATCGATTAATGATGTTATTTTTTTAGTTAACGCTAATTTAGGCATGGTGGTGAATTCATTTATCAGAAAAAGAAATATATCAATGGAAAGCTAATGAAAAACCGCTTCTTTCTATCGCCAGCATCTAAAATGCTTTCGCGCAAAATATTAAAAGGGAAGAGTTAAGTGAATATTAAATTCATGCTATTTCTCATAGTCTCGTAATGGGATTTCTTTAGTGTATTTTACTGTTTTTTTATTTTATAATATTTTAGAACAAACAGTTACGAAGATAACGGTATATCATATGTACTGATAAACCTTAGGAAGGGAATAGGGTGATGTTAAAAAATGGCAGGAATCGCAAAACTGCCTCCATGGTCAGGGCGGGTTGGCGCGGGGCACGAGTAGCAAGTCCAGTATAGAATAGTCTTTGGTTCCGCCTTCCTTTTTTTAGGGACAGCTTTCGTGTGGAGGCGGGCAAGCTTCAAGAGGAACTGGATTTGCCGTCCGTCCTTCGTCCGGTTGCCGAGGAAGCGTTGTATGAGGGCTATTCCTCGTTCTGCGAGGTCGTTCATGACCTTCAGGAACACCACCCCGCTTCTTCGCGCACTTGAAACACGAATCCGTGTTCCATGTTTCAGGACTCAGCTCAAGGAGGTTCGGTTGCGGGCCCTCCTAGTAGACTTTTCAAGACCTGCATCGACCGCACTGAGCAGAAGGCGGAAAGCGGCCTGTTGAGATTGATTAGTGTCTTCGACTCGGGGCGCCGTGGATTCTTGGTCGTCGAAGGACGCTTCATCCCCCTCTACCATCTTCCGCCTTCTGTTTCCGGGCTGATGCGGTCATCGAAGATGGCCAGTCCGATCAGGTTCTCGGAAAGGTACCAGAGATGGCGCCGCATGGCACGTTCCGCGACCGACGCAAACCCCATCGTCGCAGATCCTCTTCACGTCAGTGATGAAGTCCCAGGTCGTTCTTGCTGCGTAGGACGGAATCATTGCCTCATTCCAGTATTTCGCGTAGACCATGGTCACAAAAAAAACGAAACTCAAACGGATCCCCCCCAACTCCCGCCTGCTCATCTCCAGCTGGTCATGGAAGAGCATGATCTTCACGGCGTAGATGGCCTTGGCCATCCATCTGGCCATGTGGTAAGCACCAGGAGCACGGAAAGATGTAGGGACTCCTCCTCCGAGGTAGGCCACGCTGAGCAGGCAGGATGATCTCTTTGTAGTCATTGCGTGAATGATTCCCACAGTCAAGCAGACGTTTCAAGTGACCGAGCATCTCAAGGCGGTGAGCTTCTTCGTCGGATGACAGAGCGGTCGGTGTCAGGGGCTGTGGTCGGCTCTGGTCAACGATAGGCCAACGATTCGGGAAACCTCTTGAAAAGGGCGATGTTAGGGCCAGATGATGGACCGATGCAAGCCTCGTAGACATCCTTCAGAACAACTTCCAGGATGTGG
>JACEEZ010007350.1:42500-55145 GCA_016584305.1 Chionoecetes opilio | reverse complement strand
TTCACGCCCACGAAAGTTTAAAAAAGTTTTTCCGTCCCTGAAAAACACCGTCTTATGCTCCCCAAAGGGCCCCGCGAAATGGCCGACTGTGCGGCGAATCTTTTTTTTATGTTACAATTTCACCAAGTGTATTCCTTTTTTCCTGGCATTATTATAACTTGGTTTTGAAAGAGATTATCTGCCTTATGAAAGAAAAAAATAACAAAAAATGCAAAAAAATAGGGAATTTACCGATCCAAAAAAAATTTTTGAGAAAAAGAGAAATAAGAAATCTTACGTTCACCATTCGTAGCTCGAAACTCCTGAGTAAATTTTTTTAGGGTTCTTTTATCCCAAATAAAAGTGGATTTTATGAGAACTCCAACGTACCTTATAATTTCATATGGCCATTGGCCAGTCGAGACACGTTAAGGGGACGAAAAACGCCCCCAAAGGCTGCCGTGAGTGGAAACTGACACACAAACCATCATTTCACATCCGCTCCACAAAAAGGTTAAAAATTTGTTTATTTTATAGGTCTAGGTGGATCTTTGACGCAAAAAATTTTTGACGAAATTTCTGTATATACTTTTTTTTTTTGGCGAATTTAAATTTTTTTGACGCAATTCGCTCAAAAGTCAGTTTGCAGAGGGGCCCCGTTTTGACGCGATCGCGTCCCGGGTAAAGGGGTTAAGGGAAAATGGTTCATAATAAAAATATTTTAATTGGGGGTGGTGCTAACTGGCAAATGTTCACGGGGCTTATGTTATGTCCTTACACCCACTCGATTTCGAAACCATTTTTTTTCCAAACGTTTTTTCGGACATCACTATTTCTTTTTTTACACAAACATTCTCTGTGTCTGTAGTATGTCACAAAGGGTGCAGGTATCATAAAGTGCCCGGTCTTTCGAAATTTTCTAATGGCTTCCATTTGCGTTTCTGCTATTTGAAACCTTTCCCTGAAAAACGCACAAAGAATTTATAGCTAATTTCACGCAAAACTTTTCCCTTTTGACAGTTTAAAGTATATATATTTTCAAGCATTAAATATGCACAACACCTTTTTGAGCTTCATTCTTAATTTTCAGAATTGGAAAAGCGTACAGGACTCTTGACCTGTCTACCTTACCCGCTTTTCATTTTTCCCTTAAAGTTTATCCCAAAAACATACTTATTCGTTTTTGTACTTACACTTTGCCTTTTTGTTAGGAAGGCCCTATCTTTGTATGTCTCCTGTAGGGCAAAATCCGAAAAAATAAAGTTAATAAAAATATCATGGTTAGAAGCCCCTGTAACCTGTAACCTGAACCCCAGAGGCCCCCCCTGCCCCCCCACCAGCCAGCGCTCCTACGGGGCACCCAGTGACCCAGAAAAAGATATCCAATCGAGTGGGGACGGACGTGTGGTCGTCCTTCGTGTTATACCTGTGAAAATTTGACTATACCTTGTTTAAAATCGTGCGTAAACAAGCCGTTTAAGTATTATGTTAAGAAATAATAATCATAAAAACCTCAGCACATTATTAAAATTGCTCCCCTCGGGAAAGACTATTCAGATTTAAACACAAAAGAAAAGTTTGTTAGTACGAAAAAATACGGCTAACAACTGGTTAAACCTTGGGAAACTAACGACTTGAACTGCAGGACGAAGGAGACCAATATGGAGATAAAAAGGGCCCAGTGTGGGGGGCGAGAATGAAGATCTAGAACATTTTTACTACAATGCCCCGGTAAACAAAAAAAATAAATTATTAAAAAAGTTATAAGGGCCCCTATAATGAATATGAATGAAAACAATAGGAAACATTTTATTCAATTTTTAAAAACTCACGGGGAATAGCATTCACAGAGAGCTTTATTCACCTTTTAGAGGAAAAAAAAAAAAATTAGCTAAAAAAATCCACACAGCAATAACACCACACTCAACAAAATCGATGAGTAAAAGTTGCAGAAAACCCAACGCAGGGGTGTCTTGAAAAGGGCATAAACCCCCAAAAACACCATCGGATCGGATCCCCAAAAAAAAAGGATGAACTTATGGGCTGGCTGCCGATTTCCCCGGGGCCCGGATTCGAACCAGGGCCACAGATTCTAGCTTGGCGCGCTGCAACACCCCGGGAGGCGAAAAATTACTAAAATATTGTCCCACATCGCCCCTAAATTTTACATAATCTAATATTTCCATTTTTCCTATCTTAAAATCAAGTTGCAGGTGTTATAGTTCCACCTCCCCTTTCTTTAATTTTTTGTAAAATTGCACTTTTTTTTTTTTTCGTGTCATATTCTTTTATGCTTTTTTTTGTATACACTCATATATTCTAGAAAAGGCCCTTTTTCTCTACTTGAGGTGGGGATGTTTTTACATTTTCAAGCCTCATATATTTTGGGCAGTGATTTTGTTTTTTCTATTGAACAGTTTTTTTTGTGATACACCCAAATTTTAAGTGCAAAAAAATGTTACGCCTAAAACGACTGGCGCATTTTGTGACGTACAGCTTAGACAACGGCAAAACAGCTGCAAGCGGCCGCTATTTATTACTACCTACAATACACAATTTCATTACCCCTACTACCGAAAGAGACCAAAAATCCCCCTTTTAAAGTGATGTAGTAGGATTCACTGTGTTGTAAATATGTAAGTTTATTTATAAGGAAAAAGGGATAACAGAGAAAAGGGGCCCCCGTGAAAACTGACAAGGACGACTTCTGGATGGGCATTCCTTATAGGAGTTTAAAATAACCTGCAATGACAGAAAAGTAAAAGATAGACGAACTCATAGGGGAAAACAGTAGAAATGTATGGCTTCTTTCCCCACATAAGCAAAAAACCCCCTTTCCCCACTTACTCCCCACTACAACCTTTAAAAACCATACATTTTACCGTTCCTCTATGAGTTCGTCTATCTGTCTAGCTGACATTATTGCGGGTTTCATTTAAGCTCCCTAAAAGGGAATGCCGATCCCAGAAGTACACTTTCTGGTGTAGGGGCCACTTTCCCTGCTACCCAATTTTTCCTTATAAACTAAACTTACATATTCACAACACAGTGAATTATACATCACTTGAAAGGTTTACTGGTCACTTTGCGTATAGGGAAATGAAAAGAGTTAGGTAGAAAAATAAAATATAATTTGGGGTTTGCTGAGCCAAACAAGCCGATCAGTGAGCAGGGGAGATTGAGTTTGCGTTTTACGTCACAACCAAAGACACGCGTTCCCCGTGTTGTGATATTTTTGGCCCCAAAAAAGGGCCCTTATTTTATTTTGGGCATTTCCAGCAAAAAAAAAAATGAGTACATGATATTTTAGCCCATATTGCACCAAAGCTTTATAATACTCCGGTTTTAGGGGTGAGAAATTGGGCATTGCATTATACATTGAAAAATGTTTTAAACGTATTTTTTTATATTTTCAATGTCCATAGATAGTATATGAAGTTTCGTCATGACACGTGATAAAACAATAACAAAACGACTTTGGCCGTGAGGCTGGCCGAGGAAAAACGTTTTTTTTTTTTTTTTTTTTTTTTTTTTTTTTTTTTTATACTTTTTGAGCATTTTCCCCCTACCCAAAAAAAGGTTATCCCCTTTTAATGATACATGTTTTTTCTTTTGAAATGTTTGTTCTATAAATTATCACATAAAAAAAAAACAGTAAAAAAACACATACTAAATAAATGCCCTTTGAGACTAAGAAATATGCATGAACTTAAAATCCCCAAATTAAAAATCGAGCCATTTAATAATTTGTGAAACAATTTTATAACATGGACATATCAATACAAACGAATTTTTATTAGCTTTCCATTGATTATATCGTTTTCTGATATATGAATTAGCACCATGCATAAATAAACGTTAACTAAATAAAAAATATCATTAATCGGGTTAAGCAGGGGCGCACCCCCCCCTACACAGACCCTCATTATCACTACTTCTGCAGTCCATAACTTGTATTAAAAAAATGCAGTGCGAAGTGACTATTCTTTTTCGGAAATTTTTTAAAGGGTAATTTTTTATTCCCTATTTTCTGCATTTTTTTTGTACGAGGAATGATCCGAGCCAACATCTGAAGGACATAGTTCCGACAGATGAACCCATCAATCACTTTCCCCGCCAACAAAACGGAGGTTTAAACGGAGTGTACGCGTTTACGTGGGAATTTAAAGCCCTTTTTTTAAACACCACACGGCCAACAAGGCCTATCCTGGCTTGGGGGGGGGGGCCTCGTGACGCATGCATACTCTTCATACCTGTTTTCTCTGGACCCCGAGACCCACCGCCCGCTCCTGACATTACATCAATACACACATACAGTCGCGCCAAAATCAAAACGCCCACAAACTTACATCTGAAATGCAAAAGGTTATGCTTTTTTTTTATTTTATTTTTTTTACATTTGTTGGGCCTATACGACTGAGGCGTGGTGACCCCCCGGGGGGATTAGCCTGGAGTTCAATTTAGGGCTCTGATGGTTTGGGCCTCGCCCTGGTGCGCAGGCGATTCTTATAGTGACCCGTGATTAGGGCTCATGCCGCCCCTGTGTCCTCCCATGCACTCGCAATCGAAGGTTTGGTTGATGGCAGGGGAAAAGTGGGTGTTCTTAGGCCACTCGACGGTGCAAAAGGTTTTGGTTTCTTCGGGGACGAACTCGGGTCACCCCAGAACGCCCGTCGGAGCTCTAGCCATCCGTACCCCCCTCCCTGTGGGGGAGAGCATGAACGTAAATAACCTAACCCCCCCTATAGTACTTGGGGACAGCTCCGTTTTGCCCTCTGACACCTTTAGACGTTTGGTAATTGATGCCGTTCTCAAGTAAATCCGAGGGAAGGTCCTACACCCCAGTTTTTCATTTTACTTTTAACATAGGAAAAGAGGGAGGTCCCTATCACGCCTAGAGTTTATAGTGACCACAAGTTTTTTGGGTTAAAAAGTGGCAAGCTACCATAATTTTGGTTTTAATGGCAAATAAATTTAATAAAAAGTCTTTTTAAAAACTTCACTTCACAATCGTCCATCCATTCTTCAGGGATTTTCCTGAATAAAAATGTCATACTTTTTTCAAAATTCAGGTAAATTATTTATCGCCGAATCTGACCTTAAACCACTTCTGAGGAAGCCACCCCGGACGGCTCCCTTTCCTGGATGTACTTGTTAGTGCAGAGAAAGCAGGATTTTTAAAACCACAGTATTCTGCAAAACCCCTAACAAGGGGTCTGCCTTTAAGGGGGGAAAGCGGTGCCCTAAGGTTATTGCATTCCACCATCGCGTTTTGTCAACGGGCCCCCTCTCATGCTCTCTTGGAAAAACGCTCACAAAGAACTTTAGCGCGTTACCCAAAATATTATTAACAACGAAAACTAAATCTGTGTGGTGCCCGTCATAGGAGAATTATGACAAATGGTATACCCAAACCCGGACACCACCACCCCCCCACCCGGCGAACCCCCAAATTTTCTTAAAAAACCATATGTCTACGATTATAAGACGGATGAGAAGACATAAAAAGATATAAATTTACCGCCCAAAGTTTGTCCTATGACCAGAAAGACTCCTCGCTCCTATCATCTACTACAAACCAGGAAAAAATGCCCCCTTTTCGCTTTGTAACACTCCCAACGTGACCAATCGCCCCTTTAAGAAGACCCTGAAAATGGTTTTTTTGAAGGGGCGTCTTTAGGGGGGTCGAAGAAGAAAAAGTGCTTTTTTTTGATAAAAGAAATAGATTTTTAAAAAAATTCCGCCCCGGGTACACTAACTTATATATATATCTACCCAAAAACCGCCCTCCGGGGGACTTTTTTGGGTAGCTCCTGCGGGGGGCTATTGGGGGCCCGGGGCCCCACCGTGTTTGGTGGGCCTGCGGCCCCCCCCAAAAAGGACTCTCCCGATAGCCCCTTCTAACTTTCCCGAAATCATGGATGTAGAAATGTATGTATTCCCCCCCCCCCACTCACCCATTTCCATCACCCCCACCCATTCACTCACCCATTACCTATCACCCCCCACCCATTCACTCACCCATTACCCCCACCATTCACTCACCATTACCCATCACCACACACCCACTCACTCACCCATTTCCCATCACCACACACCCATTCACCACCCATTACCCATCAAACCCCCACCATTCACTCACCCATTACCCATACCACACACCCATTACCCATCACCCCCCACCCCTTCACTCACCCCATTACCCATCACCCCCCACCCATTCACTCACCCATTACCCATCACCACACACCCATTCACCACCCCTTACCATCACCCCCACCCATTCACTCACCCTTACCCATCACCACACACCCATTCACTCACCCATTACCCATCACCCCCCACCCATTCACTCACCCATTACCCATCACCCCCCCCCCCATTCACTCACCCATTACCCATCACCACACACCCATTCACTCACCATTACCCATCACCCCCCACCCATTCACTCCACCCATTAAACCCCTCACCACACACCATTACCCATCACCACACACCCATTCACTCCCCCCCCACCCATTCACCACCCATTACCCATCACACACACCCATTCACTCACCCCATTACCCATCACCCCCACCCATTCACTCACCCATTACCCATCACCACACACCCATTCAATACCCATTACCCATCACCCCACACCCATTCACTCACCCATTAACCATCACCACACACCCATTCACCACCCATTACCATCACCCCCACCTATTCCCTCACCCATCACCCATCACCCCCAACCCATTCACTCACCCCACACCCATTACCCCTCACCCCCCCATTCACTCACCCATTACCATCACCCTACATCAAAGGCTTTCCTCAATTCTCGCAACCCACTTTTGTTTTCACAATTCTCGCTAATAGGCTGCTAAAAAAAAAAAAAAAAAAAAAAGGGATCGGATCATCTCATAAGTGGGTTATGACCTTCCCTGGTCAACCTGATTCCCAAAAAAAGTGCCATATGAGGTTTTTGCGCCATGGGGGGCGGAACCTATCCACACACACAACACCACACACCCCACAACACAACACACACACACACACACACACACAACACACAATACCAAGACACACTTTGCTTAATATTTTAAAAATATATATATATATATATTATATATATATATATATATATATTTTATATATATATATATATATAATATATATATATATTATATATATATATATAATAATATATATATATATAATATATATATATATATATAATATATATAGATAATATATATATATATATAATTAATATAATTATAGATATATGTTATATATAATATACTAGCCGCAAAGCCGCCTCCGGCGACTTTTTGGCTAGCTCCTGCGGAGGGTATTGTGGTGGGCTTCGCCCCCCAAACACGACCCTCCAGATAGCCCCTTCTAACTTTCCTGAAATCATGATTTTGAATGTATGTATTCCCCCTACCCATTCACTCACCCATTACCCATCACCCCCCCCCATTCACTCACCCATTACCCCTCACTCCCCACCCATTCACTCACCCATTACCCATCACCCCCCACCCATTCACTCACCCCTTTCCCATCACCCCCCACCCATTCACTCACCCATTACCCATCACCCCCACCCCCCATTCACTCACCCATTACCCATCACCCCCCACCTATTCCCTCACCTCAACCATCACCCCCAACCCATCACCCCCAACCCATCACCCCCCACCCATTCACTCACCCATCACCCCCACACCCCTTACCCTCACCCCACCCATTCACTCACCCATTACCCCTCACCCTACATCAAGGTTTCCTCAATTCTCGCAACCACTTTTTTTTCACAATTATCGCTAATAGGCTGCTAAAAAGAAGAAGAAGAAAAGTGATCGGATCATCTTATAATTGGGCTTAAAACCTTCCCTGGTCAACCCGGTTCCAAAAATGTGCCATATGAGGTGATTGCGCCACGGGGGCGGAACCTATACCAGACACACACACACACACACACACACACAGACAGACAGACCCGACAGACAGACACACTTTCGCTTATATTTACCATTACCCATCACCCCCCACCTATTCCCTCACCCATCACCCATCACCCCCAACCATCACACCCCCACCCATTCACTCACCCATCACCCCACACCCATTACCCAACGCCTCACCCATTCACTCACCCATTACCCATCACCCTACATCAAGGTTTCCTCAATTCTGGCAACCCACTTTTTTTTTCACAATTATCGCTAATAGGCTGCTAAAAAAAAAAAAAAAAAAAGGTGATCGGATCATCTCATAATTCAGCTTAAAACCTTCCCCTGGTCAACCCGGCTCCAAAAATGTGCCATATGAGGTGATTGCGCCACGGGGGGCGGAACCTATACCAGACACACACACACACACACACACACACACAGACAGACAGACAGACAGACAGGACACACTTTCGCTTATATTTACCATTACCCATCACCCCCCACCTATTCCCTCACCCATCACCCATCACCCCCAACCCATCACCCCCCACCCATTCACTCACCCATCACCCCACACCCATTACCCATCACCCCACCCATTCACTCACCCATTACCCATCACCCTACATCAAGGTTTCCTCAATTCTCGCAAACCACTTTTTTTTCACAATAATCGCTAATAGGCTGCTAAAAAAAAAGAAAAAAAAAGTGATCGAATCATATCATAAGTGGGCTTATGACCTTCCCCTGGTCAACCCGGTTCCAAAAATGTGCCATATGAGGTGATTGCGCCACGGGGGGGGAAAAACCTATACCAAACCACACCCCACACACACCCCAACAACACCCCACCAAAAAGAAGAAAAGAAAGAAAATTTTTTTTATATTTATTATAATATAAATATATATAATAAAAAATTTTTTTTCTTAAAATATTAAATTTTAAAAAAAGAAAAAATATATATATTATATATTTTATATATATATATATATAATTTTTATATTTTTAAATATATATATATATAATATATTTTATATATATTTTATATTTTTAAAATTTTAATATATATATAATATTTTTTATATAATAATT
This sequence comes from Chionoecetes opilio, assembly GCA_016584305.1. Classification (NCBI taxonomy): domain Eukaryota; kingdom Metazoa; phylum Arthropoda; class Malacostraca; order Decapoda; family Majidae; genus Chionoecetes; species Chionoecetes opilio. The sequence continues at coordinate 46,118 of JACEEZ010007350.1, read as the reverse complement.
TTAATAATTATATATTTTAATTTAATATATATATATATATATATATATTTTTTTTTTTTTTTTTTTTTTTTTTTTTTTTAGGGGAGGGGGTAGCAGAGGGTTCCTTCCCCGAGTGGCGTTCTCGGTGATCCGGGGTTCGATCCCCGAAAAAAAACCAAATTCTTCCCGAAACCGCGAGGGGCCCCTAAAACACCCCCCTCCCCTTTCCCCTTAAACTTACCTTCGTTTGCGATTTGCATCGGGAGGACACGGGGGGGGGCGGTAGACCCTTTCCAAACAAGGCGTCATAAAAAACCCTTTCCCTGCGCCACCCCACGGGCGAGGGCCAAACCCCATCACAGCCCTCAAGTAAACCTCCGAGTCTACCATCGAGCCCTGGGTGCCACGGTCTACAGACCTATACCCAAAATTTAAAATATATATAATATATATATATTTTATATATATTAAAATATATATTTTAAAATTATTTTTTAAAATACGTTTATATATAATATAAAATTAAATATAAAATTTCTAATAATAATAATTATATTTTATTATTATATATAAATTTTATAAGATAAAAATTATCTTAAATATATATATATAAAAATATATGATATATATATTATATATAATTATATAATATTAAAAATATAAATTATTATAATAATATAAATATATATGTATTATATAATATAATATAATATATTAATATATATAAATATTATTTATTTTATATATATTAAAATAAATATATACATAGAATAATAATTATAATGTTTTATATAAAAGGTATATATTTATATATTATTTATATTTTATAAAATATATTTTATATATTTTTGGTATATAATATATAATATATTAGGGTTATTTTATATATATATATAGTTATATAAAATTATATATTTTTAAAATTATATAATTAAATATATAATATATTATTTTATAATAAAATGTTGTGTGTGTAAAATATATATTTAAATCCCCCGTTAAAAGTGATAGCTAGTTTACGATTTTTACTTTTTCAAGAATTTTCTTTTTGGCCTTAGGAGGTCTTATTTTTTCTTTAAAATCAATTACCAGTTACCTATACGTCCCTATTTGGGAAAAAATGGCATTATCATCAAAAGAACTTTTTAAAGAAAAATAGGGAAAATTGGCCCAAAAGTTTTTTAAGATGTGGGGCGGCCCTTCCAATTCTAGAACACTGTACAAAAAAATACTTTCAATCCCAAGTTTAAAACGTAAAAGCAAACGACCTAAAACTTCCCAAGCTGACAAAAAAAAGGCTAAAAAAAAGCCTACTCCAGAAAAACAAAGCGGGAGTCAAAAACCCCAAAAAGCGTCGCCCACTCACGGGGGAAAAAAATTTCAACGGAAGGGGAAGTTATCTATATTTTCCGCCCCCCACTAGCGCGCGCGGCGCCAGACTTCTAATAAAAGCGCTTCCCCGCCCAACAAAATCAGCCCCTGTACAACTGGGGGGGAAAAATCTTCCACGCGGCTGAAAAAGGGGGTTTTTTTTGGGCCCCAAATCGCGATACAGCAATGACAAGCTACGACGAAGTCATAAAATTTGTTTACTAAAGAAAAAAGGGGACCTTTTAAAGACAGAAAAAAATATTTTGAAAAAGATAAAAAACGCTGAACTAGCTTCACTTTTTAACGAAATCTGTCTCAGAAAAAATCTCCTCCCCCATTTTTTCCTTTTCTCTCTCTCTCTCTCTCTCTCCTCTCTCTCTTCTCTCTCCCTCTCTCTCTTCTTCCTCTCTCTCTCTCTTTTCTCTTCTCCTCTCCCCCCTTTTCCTCTCTCTTTTCCCCTCTCTTTTCTCTCTCTCTTTTCTCTCTCTTTTATTATCTTTTCTTTTCTATATATATTTTATATATTTTATATATATTTTAAAAATTATATATATATATTATAAATTTAAAATATAATATTATATATATATATAAAAATTAATATATTTAATAGTATATATATTAAAATTATATATATTTTAATAATATAGTTTTGATATATATATTATATATTATATAATTATATATATATATTATATATTTTATATATATAATAATATTTATTTTTTTTAAAAATATTATATATTTATTATTTAAAATATATAATTTTTAATATATTTATATAAAATATAAAATTTATATAATATATATTATTTATTAATATATTATATATATATATATTATATATATATATATATATATATATAAAATTTATTATATATATATATATATATATAAGTAAAATATATTAGGGTGCCCCAAAGGGAAAATAGATGGGAAAAAAAAAAAACATTTTTTTTAAACCCATTTGATCTTTTTTTTCCTTTTTATTTACACATGCAAAAGGGAAGAGTTTCTTTTAAATTAAATAAAAATTAAAAAATATTTGGGGTCCCCGACCAACTAAAAAATTTTCTAAAAACCTTAAAAAAACAAAAGAAAAAAAAAAACATCCCACTTTTTTTAGAAAAAAACTTATAAGGAAACCAAAACAGACAGTTTTCTTTGGGTTTTCTTTTCAAAAACCCTTTCTTTTGAAGGTCCTCCTTCTTTTCCCCCCCCACAAGTTTCCCATGGTGGTGGACTAACTGGGGGGGATACTTTTCCTGGCGGCTTTATGGACCCCAGGGGAAACGCGGCCCAGGGCGATGGGCCCCCGCCCCCGCGGCCCTCGTTACCACTCGGAGGCCCAAATGCCCGTTTCCAAAGGCCTTGAATCGGGCGTCCTCCTCCCACAATTTCGGGTCCTTTTTCCAAAGGGAAACCCTCGTCCGCGTCGATTTCTGAAAGAAAGGGCCGTGTCTTTGAAGTGACGAAAGGGCGAGAGGGAGGAAGACATCGTATCTTTTTTCCCCCCAAACGCTTGAGTTTCCCTTTTTCGTTTGGGGGCCTTTTTTCCTGCCTTGAAACCCTTTTGCTTCTTCTCCTCCCATTTAATCCTTGAGGCGAAAGGGAAAGGGCCCTTCCCCCGTTTTTCCCCGGAAACGTACCACGGGGGCGTTGCAGGGCTTGTTTTTTCTGCCTTGGCCGGTTTTTTTCAGGGTATTTTCTTGAAAGGGTCCCTTTAGGGAAAAGCACGTCGTTCAACGGGCTTTAAAAGAGATCGGTGTCATGCCATTTTCTTGCATTTCAAACCCGAGGGAACGAAGAGGGCCCCTCGTTCCCCCTCCGGCCTTCTCTCGACCATTTAAACGACGCTGGGATTTTTAAACATCTGAAGCTTTAGGCGTAGATGGCCTTGGCCCTCCACCGGGCTTGTGGAGAGCTCAGGACCCCCGGCGGAATGGTTTTGGGTGGACCTTCCCCACCCAGGAAAAAGGTAGGAGAGACGGGAAGTTCTTCAAGTCCCCCCCTGGGATGGTTTTTCCGGCATCAGACCCCTTCAGGAAGGCCAATCCCTCGTCCTTCAGCTTTCTTTCAGTTTTCATTGGTGGCGAAGGGGAAATCTACGAGGTCCTCCATGTTTTCCCCCGTCTCTCTCTGCGAGGAAAACCACCCAAGGAAACCTCGATCACGGAGTCGTTTTTAAGATTTCCCAAAGTCAGGACCAAAAGGAAAAAGCCAAGGCCCGGCCCTTTGAAGACATCCTTGAGGGTCACTCGTGGCCCT
>JACEEZ010007350.1:0-37500 GCA_016584305.1 Chionoecetes opilio | reverse complement strand
ACGCGCCCCCTGGTGTATGCCCCCAATGATTGATTTGATTGATCTCACCCGATCTATAGCCTGGCGTGCACGTGCCTCTCTAATAGCAACCATAGTCCTGGGAGTGGTGATTTTAGGCATTTCACACCGATATCGATGGGCGAATATGGTTTGCTAGCTTTCGTCCTTGACCCACTTCATCACACACTGCCCGAAGTTGGTATGCGGGCTTTCTTTGAAACATCTGGCAGATACGAAATGTTTTTCAACAAAGTAACACTATACTAATAGTGTCATCACGAGCGGTTTGCATGCTGTTCATTACTGAACCTTACTGAGGAATGGAAAAATAGAAAAACTGCAGGCGAGAAGGAGCAAGAAAGACGCCATGATAATACTGGGTGTTGCTGATGGAGAAGGGGGGGAAACAGGGGGGGGGATGTTGTGATAAAGAAGGGTCTTGGTGTTGGTGGGGAAACGGGGAGGGGGGTGATGGAGAAGGCGTTGTTAGGGGTGGTGGGAATGTGGGTGGAAACGGGGGGTTGTTTTGATGGAGTAGGGGTGGTAGTGGTAGGGATGTGAATGGTTAACGGGGGTGGGTGCATCACCACGTGGTGATGGAGTAGGGGTTGGAGATTCGGGGATGGGTGTTGGTGATGCAAAAAAGGGGGGCGGGCGTAACGGTTTTTTATCGTCACAATAGACATACGACGATCACGATAGTGTCACGAAGCTGCTACATAGATAAAGAAAGCTTCACGTTTTACTTACTATAGCGCTGCGTTGGGTACATAAATCGGGGAGCTTCCCGATTTCTTAGTGCATGTTCTAACTTTTCGTGGCCTCTGCCGAGCGTGTCACGAGCGTCACGATCGGTCATGATCAGGACCATGATAGCCCTGCGCATTGCATTATTGGCGCTATCGTGGTTCGATTATGGAATGTGTGAAGGGGGCTTTATATATGTACGACACAATAATGGTGTGGCGATTCAACCACCTAAAATAGCTGATGAACTTTCCGCCGAAAGAAAAGACGTCATGGACGTCTTAATAACTTTTGATGTAGAGTGTATATCACATGTTATTAATTTTGTATCATAATCACGATAGAGTACGGGAGAGCACAGGTTGCGATTATCCTTCCTGATTCCCACATCAAGGTCACACAGAAGCCGAGGAGGAGAGGACGCTCCCTGGAATACCGGATCGTGCGGGGTGGAGTGTTGTGCTGGTGGTGGACGCGCGGGCTTTCTAAGCAGTCATCCTATCTTGGTCTAGTCGTATCTGCTTTCAAGATACTTTCTTTCCCTCTAAAGCTGAACATTACCGAGCTCAGACCATCACATAGAGTTCATGATGATGATAATGGTTTTAATTATGACGATAATAATTACAGCATTTTGAAAATTACCTCAGACAGACATAGAGCCGATTTATCAGTCCTTTGGTAAGCTCCCTAAGCAAAAGCCTTACCAACCTAGCAACATTCCTTACTAACAAAGAAATCCGATTTATCAGTCGCTGTTTTCGTGAACCAGGAGCTCCCCAACCTGGTAAGGATCCCAACGAAACAAAGACGGTAGATTCGCTACTGTTGGTATGCCTGAGTGGCGAAAATGTAAACATTCTATCCAAAGTCAGTAAATATTTACTATTTACACGCACATAAATAATAACAATGATTATTTATAATATTCTACTTTAATTTATAATTTATATTTTGTTATTTATGTATCTTTTTATTTGCATATATAATTATTACTTTTATTGTCCAAGCTCGCTTCGCTCGCTTGGACACCTATTTCAGCCGAAATCAGGTGTCATATAGGCTTGTAAAATGTTTCCACGAATTCTTCTTCTTCTTCTTGTGACTTTTGTAGGCAACGGGTATACAGGCGCAAAGGAAGAAATTTGGCACAGAAAGTTATATTTCGTCTCTTAACTCATTGTCCAAGCGAGCGAAGCGAGTTTTTAGCATATATGCTAAAATTCGTAATATATTGTGCCTGGCGACATTAGTGCAGTGGTGAAAGTAGTGCATTAGTGCAATGGAAATAAAATGTGTTCGTAGCCCTCACAATAACAGTGTCTGAGCCGAGGAGGCAGGCCCCTTGTGTTAGGCCTCATATAACCACTATAACTCGTGTTTCTAATGCCGTTATAGGTGTTTATTTAGGGTTAGCGTGTGTTTATATACGTGGTAGGGTGTGTGTGAGGTGTTCAATATGCCATTTCAGCCGTGGGTAAGATAAGGAGGAAGAAAATGTATGTATAAAACCGTGTTATTGTCCAAGCGAGCGAAGGGAGCTTCAACATTCGCATATATCAATTATGAACCACCACCACCACCACCACACCACCACCATCACCACCACCACCACACCACCACCATCACTACCACCACACCACCACCATCACCACCACCACACCACCACCATCACCACCATCACCGTGGGTAAAGAGAGGAGGAAGAAAATGTATGTATAAAACCGTGTTATTGTCCAAGCGAGCGAAGGGAGCTTCAACATTCGCATATAACAATTATGAACCACCACCACCACCACCATCACCACCACCACCATCACCACCACCACCATCACCACCACCACCATCACCACCACCATCACCACCACCACCACCATCACCACCACCACCACCATCACCACCACCATCACCATCACCACCACCACCATCACCACCACCACCATCACCACCACCACCCCCACACCACCATCACCACCACCACCATCCCCACCACCACCACCACCATCCCCACCACCAACAATTTAGCACTTTTCTTTTCTTTGTAAAAAGTAAAGAAAATCAAAGAAGGGGATGGTGAAGGTTAGGTTGGGTTAGGTCAGGTTGTAATAGAAGTATTTTAAGGTGAGGGTATTTGAAAAGTTGACTTTGGCCTGTGCGAGCTTGGACACGTTCCACATCTTTAGTGTGGACGTCTATTTCTTAGTTTATAATAAGCAACATTACTTTTATTTATAATAACAACTTCACATATAACTTCTTTTGTATATCGTGCGCATATGTACCTACACTATTACTGAAATATGGAAGAATATAGGGTGACAGATAAAATAATTAATTAAGGCAGATGGGATTAAAAATTTAAGTCGTCTGCTTGACAGCTGGTGACGTGCATTCACCAATGAATTCATCCAAGTTCTTCTAAGCTTTTCTCCTTCTTTCATTAAAACCCTCTACCTTGTTGATGCATTGTCTGATATTTTTTTTCATCTTATTCACAAGAAAATATAACAATATGGAAGAATTAATTTGTGGTATTTGATAAATAATTGCATTAGTAAGCTTCCTTGGGAGTACACTAGGCTGCCCAACTCGGCGTTACCAAAGGTTCCAATCTATGGTATCGATAAAAACAAACAGCGGCGCAAAAGACGACTGAGAAATCGGATTTGTTGTTGGTGATGGAAATGGACGCTCATTGGTAAGGAACTCAACGAAAGGGAACGACGGAAAAATCGGCCCATAGACTGGATGGAAGACATGCTGGGATGAATGTCTGTCTGTGGTTGTATGCATTTTCTTTTCCTGTTTCCTAGATTGATGCGACACATTTCATCACTTATCTAATCACATTAAGACAAATCTGCATTCACTCGAGTTTTACCGAATTTTCTCGTAATATGTTGGGCGAGAGTTTTGAACATTTACAGGAAGTTGGTGCGTGCAATGCGACTTTTTCTCTCCATATTAATGTATTTTTATTTAATTCTTATATTGTTTTCCTTCATGAGGCGTATTGTGTCCGCCGGCGAATTAAATTAAGCCAAGAGAAGCATTACCGCTAATCACAGGCCGTTCACGCAATTACAGGGACGTAAAGGTTACGTTTGACGCTGGACATAAGGCTTAGGCCTTAGGCGATTCTGGACACCCGCCACCCGATGCCATCCACCCGACAGCAGCAGTCGTCGCCGTCGCCGCCGCCGCCTCCGCCGCCGCCGTCTCCGCCGCCGCCGCCGCCGCCGCCGCCGCCGCCGCCGCCGCCGCCGCCGTCTCCTTCCCCAACACGAGTCTTGTTCAACTTACTTTTCTCTTTCCTTTGCTCAGCTTTCATATTTTTTTCATCTCGCTCTTATCTGCCTCCTTGTATGATCATGCCATACCATGACTGATGCCACTATTCCTGCCTACAATAATATTACTATCATATCAAATGTATAATGATACCACTACTAATAGTGTTACTAATTAATAGTGTTACCTACCCATCGCCCATCAGTTTTGCGATAGTTCCATTAATTCCAAAAATATCTCTCTCTCTCTCTTTCTCTCTCTGTCTCTCTCTCACATACACACACACACACACTCACACTCACACACATAGTAATACTCACCCACGATGGTGGTTTGGGCGCGGGCGAGGGACAGCAGCAAGAGGGAGGCGGCCAGAAGAAGGCGGGCTGCGGCGGGCGTTGTGGAGACTCCGAGCATGACTGAGGAACGTCCTGGACTCTCGCAGGCAAGGGAGCACCAGGTGACCGCGTGCGTGTATGTATGTGTGTAGCTATCTCACTCGCTTGGTTTTTCTCTCCCTTACTTTCTGATTTTTTTCTCAGCCTCCACTAAGTCTCCCTGTGGTGAGTCATGGAGGTGAGTGATAGAGACTCACTCGCATCCCTGCTGGACTCACTGATGCCCATCTCCGCACGCACTCACTCACACTCGCAGCCTCGGTTCGGCGAGTATATTGACCTAAGGAGATTTAATTTCACCGATTTAAGAAATCAGTTCAACGGGAGGAGTACACGTACAACAAATTGGTTTTCATCTCTCCCTCTTTCCTGACGCTGGGAATAGTTACACTAGCGGGATGTCAAAGGGAACCCGCCTCAGCACGCCCACGCCCGCACACTGACTCCAGCCTGTAAAGGATAGAAAAGAATCATCCGTTACATTAAAGTAATCGTCCAGACCATTTCATCATTCCTGATTTTATGTAGTTAGAGTATAGCCATTATCGAGTGTATCAACAATATGTTGTCACTTTTTGCATCCAGTCAGCCGTTTTTTAATAATCCCAATCAAAATTTTAAATTTCCCCAGTTCGAAAACGCTGCGGGCAACGGGCAGCGAGCCCACGGCTGGGTGACGTCAGCCCAGGCGCTTCCTCCCTCCCGCGCTATAGAAATCACGTAAACCTAGGTGGGGCAAAAAACTAGTAATAAAAATTTTTGGGTGTTTGAAGTTTTTTTTTCGATATGTTTACACATGCATCCTGTTGGTGCGGCAAAAATGCTTCCCTTTTCCAGAGAATTTTTGCATTTTCCCTTATCTTATTGTTATTACGGTAACTGAGGCAACCGGTAAGAAATACAAGGTTGGTGACACGAGGGGATGATTGCTCAGAAGTGTGAGGATGGGTTTTTACCTCCTAGCCAGCACTTCAAATGTATTTTTAAAAAAAGTGGTCGAGCGGTTGTTTTATAAGGTTTTGTTTAAAAAGTCCCAGAACAAAATTTACAATATTTTATAATATTATATATAAATATATATAATATTATATATATATATAAAATATATTATAATATTATTATATTATATTATATTTTTTGTACCCTGTAGGGCGATTTACAAGCCCGGGTTTCCGACGGCCAAGGAATCCGGAAAGCTCATGACTCCGTCCTTTTGGTTTCTGTCTTCCCCGGGCCTTTTGCAGCATATATGATTTTTTGGCCGGAATCAAAACGGGTTTCCGGTGTTCAGTCTCCGGGGCCCTGTTGCATCTGTTCGCGTCTCACCTTGGGCAGAGCGCTGAGGTGATACACACGTTTTTGGTGTGTGGGCGGAACCAGCCGAGGTGTTAGTTTTGCATCAAGGACCGGTTTTGAGCAGGCCAGGCGTGATTTCGTAACTAACTATCAAAAGAGTTGTTGCCTGCAGAAGGGCGACACGCATCCTGTAGCTTAATTGAAAAAATTTTTTAAAATAATGAAATCTAACCTATTCAGGCCCTAAATCTCTCGGTCACCTACTAACGCGTCCTCGCGATGGGTGACGCTAGAGACATGTACCTAACATGTTTTGTGTACTAGGAGTCACGATTTTCGCTGCCCAAATTTCCCCTTTTAAGGGGCCCTAACAAATGAGGCTTTTGGCAAAAAGCACGAGAATCACATAATAATAAAAAGTAAATAGGAATAATGATTTGAGGGAAAAAGTACAAAAGGGATTTAAGAAATGGTAGGGAATCCTGTACAAAGTTTTTTAAATCCGATAGTTAGAAAAAGTGAACTCGGAAAGGTTTTAGTAATATACTTGATTTTAGAGAAATTTAAAATTTTTTAAGTAAAAGGGGAAAAATATTACTAGAAAAATTACCAGTAAACCGGGGTGGAATTAAAAGGGAATGTGTCAGGGACGGAGTGCACAGAAGGCGACAAGAAACCGCGAAGGACCGACATTTCCCTTTTTTCAGTGCCGTCAGGCAACTAAAACAAAAAAAAATTTTTTGTGAAAAAAAAATAGTGATGACAAAAAAAGGTCGATGAAATTTTTTTCTTAGGTGCCAGGTGGGTATAAGGGCACAAAGACGGGGCCTAAAGTTTTCTGGGTTACCCAATTTCACAAACCCCACCCTTTTAAGGGGCAAAGGCAAAGAGGAGGCTGGAAATGAAATAAATTTAGATATCGGATTAATTTGTGCAAATAGATAAATGGCCAATCGCGTAAAACGGCAAGTCTTTGGAAATTTTAAAAATAATCTTTGGGGCAATTTTACAGTCTTTAAATTTCATCACTGAAAAAGGAAAAACGGTTAAATTTTGGAATTTCAAATATGTCCGTAAATTGAAAGGGTATGTGAATGACTATTGCGTCTGACTCAGCACAGATAGAAAGGGATAGTAGTGATAATCCCGTGGAAAAAAAGTTTTTTAAATTTAATTCCTTTTCTCCAAATCAAAAGCATGGAAAAAGCCCTTTAAAAGGGAAAAGAGGAAGTCACCCTGCCACGCGCTGCGTCAGCAATGTTCTGTACATCATTGAGTTAGAGCAAAAGAGATTTTTTGGTTCTCCGTATGGGTAGTATTGTTTCTTTTCCAAAAAAATAATATGTCGTTCAAATGGCAGCACTTTTCATAGTAAATGTTTTTTGATAACATACAAGGCAAGATCATCACATGCATTTCAAGTTTAGCGATAATCAGTTTAAGGGGATGGTTTTATTTTTTGCTGAGATGGAAGCTAGTGATAAACTTTTACGAAATTCTTCACACCCTCTTTCATAGCCTTCCAAAAATCATGCGGAAAGTGAACCCATACCACATAAACCCGTTAGCTCGGTTAAAAACATCAACCCCGGGGTAGTTTTTAGGGAAAGATTGATTTTTTTCTTTGAGGTAAGTCAGCGTCACAAAAGAGGGAAATAAGGGGCTCTATGAAATTTTTTGACCCCTGCCCCAAATGATCCCCGGAACAATTTTTCGGGGAAGATTTTTTTCCAATTAAATTAAAGCGGTTTTCATTGCTCCGGACCTCCCTCAACCTGCTCGGATCCTCAGAAGAGCATATGGGGGTACGTAACCCCAACACATCCTCCACCGGGAGACCGCCCAAGTGGAAAACGAGGGTCCAGGCTTGAGATTGAAGGGTCCGAGCCAATAGGCTCGGGGTGAAGGATAATGAAGGCAAACTGTCGGAACAAAAACAACTATTAGCAACAAATATTTTTTACCAGAGCAAAGGGTTATAAGCAGCGGTGGGTTATTTGGAAGAGTGAGTTATCTTTGTCAGACGAGTAGCATTGCTACTGGTGCAGTTCCACAAAGGGTTTAAATCAGGTTTTGGCCAGGTTTTTTTAAAGCGTCACTGTGTACTACTCCAATTATTTAACCAAGGATCAATTCCAAACTTTACCTTGTAATTTTTTAAAAACCCAGGCGGGCCCCAAAAATTTAGGAACAATTTGAGTGTCTCTCGGGTACTTAATCTTTAAAAAGGGACCTACTTGTACAGTAACAGGAAAAAAAAACGTTTGTGTTGTTGGGGAGCACATAGCGCTTTTGAAACTAGAGTCGTCTTTTACATCTTTAGGGATTTTGAAAAAACCCTTTAAATTTGGCTCTTAGCAATCATCAATTTTATAAAAGGGTTTTTGAGGACTCCCAGTAAGTCAAAAGGGGAGTCTTTTCTGTACCCCAAAAAAATAGAAATTACGGGGATTGCCCCCGTTACTCGCAAACGCTACAAATTTGTAGTGCAAGGGGGCAACCAATTTTCCCAATTTTCTGTACCCACTGACAAGGGGGCGCAAAATTTCTAGGTTTTTCCTAGGCGCGCTCCACAAGGCCTTTACTGGCGGGGGAATGTTGCACAAAGGTTTGACTTTTTTAAAAATTTTGCAAATTTCACTCAGAAGTTTTTCGAAACTCCGCCCCTTTGTCACTTATAAAAATCGGGGTGTGAGTGGGGACAAAATAGAGGCTATGAGGGCGGAGCAACCGCACGGGCATTTTTATCCTTTAAGGGGGCCATTAAAAAACGTCCTAGCAAGTGTCTACACATACAAAGAGGTATTTGGGAAAACCCTGATGGCTGGGGGAAGGAAGTAGGTTTATTGAACTAGCCCCAGGTGTTCCGGGGGAGGTTTTCTAAAAGGGTGTGGTTTAGGCCCACCCTTTGTGCTGAGCGATTTCACCATTTTGATACATACGGGTCAGTTCACCATGGTCGGCCAAAAAAAATTTTCAGGGCCCGCAGAAAGGGGTTCGCCCCTTCCCTGGAGACCGGCAATAACCGCATCTAAATTTAACTTTAAACCACAGGTACATATGACTCAAGTATCAAAAAGGGTGCCACAGGATCTGCTTTTGAGGCCAAATCTACAAAGCACCCGTCAAGGGACAAAAAAATTTTTGTGAAAAGGAATGGTTAATTTTGGTAAATTTGACATCACCTGACCCGGAATAGACCTTGTTCCCCACGCATGTTGACGCTGGCATTGGTTAATTTCAGAAGGAAAATTTTTTGTAAAACGGGGTGTTTCTCCCACGATCCTAAGGTACTTTCCCTAGACAGGGTCAGCCACTACATTGGTCGACTGGCACGTTTTTTAAAACTTTGGATTAAACTCTTGTAATGTTGGTACCAGCGCGCGAGTCTCCCCGCAAGGTTTTTTTCCCTTTAAAATATTTCGGTGACGGGCTTGATCTGAAAATATAGTTATATCATTCCAAAATAATACCCTAAAATTTTTAGAGACCAACAAAGCGAGCGTCTCCGATGAGTGAAAAGGTAATTTGACCGCAGGATTTAAGGTTTACTCGCATATGCAGCGCGGATTTTTACCGCTTCGTCGGGTTTGCATTAAAACCGCCCAAGGCCCAGGGCAGACCCACCCGTAACAGAGAAAGGAGCCTTATAATCTGGAAACCCAAGAAGGTGCTTTTGGTTGGGAAAATTTCAAGTTTTGAAATTTTTTAAAATTGGCGCTTCCAATAAACGGTGTTCTTTCTTTAACAATTGTTCAGAGGGCATCCATGGGGGAAAAATTTTTTAATGAATCCCCGATAATCCAAAACCCAATGAAAGGAACGGACTTTGTCTACACTCTGTGGTTGCGGAAATTTGAATGCCTTTAATTTTATCTTTCATGGTGTGATTTCGCCTCATCGACGAATGCCCTAAAAAGGAAATTTTTTGCTTTTAGAACTCAACTTTGTGATTTTAGCTTTTAGACCTGCTTTTTTAAACCTTAAAGAGTACACTTCAAAGGGGAAAAAGAGAACTGAACCTTATACAAATTTATCACACTAAAGATTGCTTTAACTTTGTTTCCTACTCCCAAAAACAAGGTTTTTATATTCTTTAAAAGTGATGGGGGTGATTTAACCCCAAAAAAGGCTTCTAAGCACTCAAAATGTCCGCTGGGGGTGCGAAAGCAGTTACTTCCCTTGACACGGGCGCCCTCGGGACTTGCCCTAACGCTTAGAGATAAGGTACTGAAAGTTTATTTTCCCGGGCCTAGAGCCATCAACAAGTCATTTAAAACGGAGAGGAACCATCGTCCCCATACTTCATTTCCCGCTAAAATCTATTTCAGGTCTTAACTTCCCTCCTTTTTTGGAACGGAAAAAAAAGGGCGAGTTCCCGGTGTCGTGAATTCTTTTACACTCTGTTCCAATGTTTTTATTTGACTCGACTATTTGCCCCCTGACTGTGAGGAAGTCATAGGCTGGAATATAGACCCGGGGGGTACCGATTTTTAATTTTAAATTTTTGGGTTTTTCGGTCGTAAGCCAGACAATCTCCGGCAGGCAAAAAATCACGGTATTTTTGTAAAAGTCTAACAGTAAAGGGTTTTTAAATTTAGGATAGTCCACTACGTGACGGTGATCAAAGTTTTGTACAGGGGGCCCGGGTTTTTTTCGGTGTATTTTGTATACTGAAGAAATACAATACCTGGGAGTTCCAAGGGTTTTTGTACAAACGACGCGTTTAAAACTATGTTTTTCGTAAGAGGACCCCCTTTTTTTAATTGAGGGGCCGTCGGGGGATTTTACCACAAGGGCGACAGTCTTGTGTCCCCCACGAACCGTGCTCAGGTTTATTTCCCAACTAGTCTTTTTTTTTGACTAGGGCCTTCAAAGCGATGTCCCACCCTACGGTAGCTTTGGGGGCTGACACGGGAATGTGCAGGCCACACGGGGGGGTTTCCCGTGGTCCCCTAAAACCGTGGCATTAACAATTTCCAATTTCCCTATTATCTTTTTTTTAGAATTTTCATCGAAGGGGGAGGTACGGCCCGAGTTTGGGTGGTAAAGTCCTAGATTTCTTTCGATTTAGTCCACACTCGGAATCAGGCGCAGGGGTTTTATTTTTTTGAAAGCCTTTTCCTTTTAAATTTTACAATTGATGTCAGGATGAATCCCATACGATTGGGTTTGAGCGATTTCAAACCCCAAGACCCCTCCGTGGGGGAAGGAGAAGTTGGAAGACATAAAAACCAAACGCAAATAGATGTGCCCTTTTTCCCAACGAGGGTAGGGGAACAATACCAAAAGTTGAGAGGCTCCTATAACCCATTAAATTTAGGTCATTGGACGAAGAGGCCATTGATTTCGCCGGACGCACGTTTTTTGTGAAGATAAGCCTTTTCTGACGCACATTGAGGCGGCCAGTACCCGCAAAAGATGCCTTTAACCCTCCCCCTTTTTTTTGACAAAGCCCTTATGTTGGTTGAGAAGCGGCTACTAAAGGGTGTATATCTCAACATCATCCGATACCCCTAGTTTTTTTCCTGAATGATTTTTCTTCTAAGTCAGTCAGTCAGTCATTCTTGTTTTGAAACCCCCCCTTCCACGGCCCCGGGGAAAAGGTCTTCTTTTGAAGTGTTAACGTCACGTGAAATGGGTGGTGCTTTCATGATTGAACAATATGGATTGTTCCTGTCGCGCCCCCGGGAGAAAAGGAAAAAAGTTTGATACTGCAGTGTGTTAGGGGGCATCTGCCTTTGCGGGGAGGGTCTATCTTTATAATAATGTTTATTGGTAATGAGCATTTACAGGGCCACTGGGGTCACGATAATTTTTCTTTTCTTGGCTTTCCTGATCCTTGACACATTAAAACACCCGCTGTGTGTATCCTTCCGCGGCGTATGTGCAAGTGAAGGCGGTTTCCCCCGACGCAGTCACGGCCCAATAGGATAGTCAGGAGCCACCTCATCAATTGGGTTAACGTCATAGCGACTTAGAGGCTGACATACGACACATATCCTTCTCCTCCACATTAGTTTTTTTTAAGAACAAAATCGTGGGGTTCTTATTGGTTGTATTTTAAGATAAACTGCTCCCTTTGACATTTCCCCCTTTTGAACATCTGTACACAAAAAAATCAGAAACTTGCATACATCGGGTAAATTTCATGGGGTCTCTGTGAGTCCCCCATTGTCTTTTAAGTATTAACAAAGTCAGCAATATTCTTTTCGTTACCGACCATCAAAAAGCCTTTGACGCAGCGTACCTTTCAATATTTACCGCTAAATTAACTCTTTGCCAAGCGTGTTTTTCATTTTCCCCAAAAGTTTCCCAAAAAGTTTTTACCGAAAAGCCCGATAATTTTGGCTTGTTGTGGGTTGGTAAAGCGGGCTTATTAAATGTGAAGCTCGTAGCCAGCCTGAGGGGTGAAGAGAAATATTTGTCCCCTTCTCACATACAAAGGGGTTTTTTATGACATCTTCACAAAGACTAATATATTCCCTGGCAGTTCTTGGATCCGTACCCGAAAATTGCGAATAGCTGCACTTGGGGCAATATTTTTTAAAAGCTCAAACGGGTGAGGAAGAGGTGGGGAGGGATGCCAGAAGGACCCCACCCCCCGGGGTTGTGGGAACTTGGTTAAAAAGAGTGACGAGTAGTTTTTGAGTAGTTTGTGACTGAGTTAACTCAGGAGAGTCGTAGGTGGGATTTTACTTCTTAATTTTAAATACCCCTCTGGTAAAGTTTAACTAATTTTTACCTGTCACTATTTGCTGCCGCAGATTAAGACTTTTGTCCTTTCAAAGTCCCAAAAAATTTTTCGGTGAGTAATTCACGTCTTTTTTGATTGTCTGATTTTTTTTGTCCTTAATTATAAGTAAACTTTAACCAAGAAAAAGTGTATTACCCATCTCTTTGATTTTAAAGGGAAAAAAAAAAAAGCATGTACATAATTTAGTGATAAAGAAGGGAAAAAGTATAGTGAGTACTATAAATTAGTTTAAACAGTGCAAAAAAAAAAAAAAACTACAAAAAAAAATGAAAATTATTACACAAAAAGTAACTCCATTTACCATTTTCTATTTTTGTAAAAACAAGTGGGCTTTTTTTTAAAATATAATTTTATATAAAATATATATATTTTTAAAAATAATATATATATAAAATTTTTTTATATATATATTTTTTAAATATTAAAAGTAAGTGCTAAGGGTGTTGAATCCTATAGTGAGTGTCAGCACGGCAGTATCTGTCCCTTCAGCTGAAAGGTTTCCCCCAAGAGATGCCAATGCAGAAGCCAGATCACAAGAGGGGGAGGGAAGCAGGGGTGGGTGGGGGGTTGTGAGGGCCCCGTAAGAAGCGGGGCCTCTTCCCTACACACGATAAAAGCGTCCCCGTCCCCGTTTTCCCCCCGTCCTCGTCCCTTTTCCTGCGGAGATCGCGCCTTGTCCTCGCGGGTTCCTCGCTGAATCTCGAAGGCAATTAAGCTGGATTCTCTATACTGGGGGTTTTTAAATTTAAAACTTTTGTTGTGGTTTAGTAATGATTGAACAGATCTTTAAAAGGAAGTGAAACGTGGAAAAAAAAACGAAGGCAGGTTGTCTGACACGCTTAAATTGTTGTCTCTTTGTCTTCCGTCTACGTTCAATCAATGTTTTCCACAAAACTATCGCTCACCTCAGTCATTAATTGTTTATTTTTTACGGTACGTAAATTATTGGGGTTTTTGATCCAAACGTTACCCTTTATGTTACCCTTATCTGTTTGTTATTCAGGAACTGGGGGCAACCCCAGAGAATACTTAAAGTGTGGGGACACTGTGGGGGTGATTTCCCAAAGTTAGATTGAGGGTAGGAGTCTTTAACGTCCACCCCGACCCTTCATAGGTTTGTTTTTAAAAAAAAGTGTCGAGCGGTTGTTTTATAAGGTTTGTTATTACAAAGTACCAGAACAAATAATTTACAATATAATATAATATATATATAAAATATATTATTATAATTATATACATATATATAATTAAAAATATATTTACACTGTAGGGCGAGTTCCCAAATCACTGTTCCGAGGCCAAGGAAATGGCCGGAACCGCTCAGGACCCGTCCGTTGGTTTCTGTTTCCCCCGGCCGTTGAGCATATAGAGTTTTGCCGTCAACAGGTTCCGGTTTTCAGCTCTCAGGCCGTTGCATTTGTGCCCGCTCATCATCCTTGGGCGAGCGCTGAGAGTACACACAGCTTGTGTGTGTGGTGGAACCCGTCGAGGGGTCTACGTGTTGCATCAAGACACCAGGTTGTCTTGATGCAGGGCCTGGCGTATCTTCGGCAACATAAACCCCCATCAAAAGATGTTTTTGCCTCAGACAGACAGGCGAACACATCCTGTAGTTAATTTATAAAATTTGTTATATACATGAAACTATACCTATTTGGCCTAATATGCACACGGGATGAGACCAAAAGGGAGAAATGTATAAAAAGTTGGGCTCGGACGGACGTTGGGCGTTGGGGGAAGGAGTAGGGGAAAAGGGGGGGGTGTTTGGGGGTGGGGAAGGGGGGGGGGTTTGGGGTTGGGGAAGGGGGGGTTTGGTGTTGGGGAAGGGGGTGGGTTTTTAGTGGTGGGGGAGTTGGGGGATGTTGGGGGGGGGGAAAAGGGGGAGTTGGGGTTGGGGGGAAAGGGGGGGGTTTGGTATTGGGGAAGGGGATGGGGGTTGGTGGTTGGGGGAAGGGGGGGGAGTTTGTGGTGGGGGGAAAGGGGGTGGGTGTTTGGTGGGGGGAAGGGGGGGGTGTTTGGGGGTGGGGGGGAAATGGGGGATGTGGGGTGGGGGAAATGGGGTAGTTGGTTTTGTTAGTTTTTGTTTTTTAGGTTATTGCCCTATTTGAAGTACATATATTATATAATTATATACAAAGTGACTTAGGCATTATCCGCCCAGCAAAAACTCCCCGGCGGCAGGACATGTACAAAATATTATAAATATATGAAGGGCGGCAATAATAAAAATTTTACAAATAAAAAAAAAGTTAACTACCCAAAAAAGTACCCAAGTTGATTGTCAATTAAACACTAATTTTGTACTGAAAATACTAAAATGTGAAAATATAATTAATCCTAATGTTTTGATTCTGTTGATGGAAAAAGTAAATCTTAAGTCTATTTTTTTAAAGTATTTAAAATTGAAAAATTTTTTAAATTTTTTGGTAAATTTTTCCAACAATTAGGCCAAAAACATGAGTGAAGTTTTTATAATGTTTTCGTGTTTTTTTGGGCATACAGGCAAAATGGTTTCCCCGTACCCTTTATGTTGAAGAACTTTAATAATTTTTATAAAATTTTTTATTATAATTAAAATTTAAAAATATTTTTTTAATAAATTAAACTTATTTAAATTTGTTTTTAATTTTTAAATTTTTTTTTTATTTTTTGAAAAAAATTTTTAAAAAATTTTTTTAAAAAAAAAAAATTTTAATAAAAAAAAAATTTTTATTTTATTTAAAAGTTAATTTTTAATTTTTATAATTTTTTTAAATTTGATATAAATTTTAAATTATTTTAAATTTTTAAAATTTTTAATAATAAAAATTAAGTAAATTAATTATTTTTAAAAATTTTAATTTTTAAAATTTTAAAAAATTTTTTTTTTCCCCCCAAAATTATTTAAAAATTTTATATTTTAGTTAAATTTTTAAATTAAAATATTATGTTTTTTAAAAAATTTTTTTAAAATTTTTTAAAATTATAATTTTTTAAATAAATTATAAAAATATTATATATCTTTATATATTATATGAATATTTTATTTTAATATATATATTATATATTTATATAATTATATTTTGTATATGTATAATAGGATATATATATAATATATATAATATATTATATATATTATATTATTATATAGATTTTATGATAATATATTTTGTATTAATATATGTATTATATATATAGTATATATAGTATTATGTAAATTTTATTAATATGTATATTATATTATATTATATGAAAATATATAAAATATTTTAATATATAATATATATATAATATTATTATTAATATATAAGTATATGTAAGTATATTTTAGTATATATAATATATAATATAGATATAATATAGATAATAATATAGATATATATAGATATAGAATAAGATAAATATAAATATAGTAGTTATTAGTATAAATAGATAAGATTATAGATATATAGATATAGATAAAGATAGAAATAGATAGTTTAGTAAAAACCCCCCCACAATCCATCCCTTTTTCCCAACACCAACACCCCCCCCCTTCCCCAACACCAAACCACCCATTTCCCCCCCACCCCCAAGTCTCTGAAAAAACACGCAGGGCTATGATGACATCCCCCAAGTTCCTCCGACACACAGTTGTACTTTTGAGTCCCACACTCATGTCATTAACCAGTTTTTTTAAGGAAGGATTTTTCCCCAGATAAACAAAAAAAAAGCAAAAAATAATTCCCCTCCCAAAAACAGGCGAAAAGGAGATGAAAAAAATTTTCGCCAAAACTATTTTACCCCAATAAGTAAATTTTGAAAAAAAATTTTTGTAAAAGATTTAGTGGATTTTTAAAATTTTAAATTGGATCTGAATATCAGTTTGGGTTCGCAAAAACAAAACAAGGAAAAAGCAAAGCAAAGTTTTCAAGTGAAGTGAAACGTCGGGAAAAGGAAATTTCATGTTGTAGGGAAAATTTTAGACTTTTCTAAAACTTTTGCTCACTTAATCATAAAAAATTATTAAAATAAACTTGAAAATTTTGGGAATAAGAGGGTACCCCTTAAAAATTTACTAGTACTGAAGACAGGGAAAAAAAAGCGTGTTTTGTAACAACAATAATCCACGCGAAAAAAACCCAAAAGGGGGGGCCTCAGGGATCAATTTTTTGGGGCCCTTTTTTATTCTGGGTATATATTAATGATATTTTTAATGCCCGTTATAACTGCTAGTTACTTTTTCAGACGACACAAAAATTTTTCTTAAAAGATAGGGCATTGTCATTAAAGTTAAAGTTAATAGTAACTAAGAAAATACGAAAGGGTTAGAAATAAACTACTGTAAACAAAGAAAAAAAATAATTATATACTTTTCAAAAACTTGTTGCTAATATTTTGGCTCAGTTTACCTTGGGGAAAAAAAAATTAGAATACTACCTTAGATTTCTGGGTGTTATATTAGGAAAAAATTTTTAAAATTTGGAAAAAAACATATACAAAACTGTAAATTTGAATTACAAAAATGGTGAATTTTATACAGAATTAGGACAAACTTAACGACTGAAGCTTGCGAAGCATATACATCTTTAGTTTTAAAATTTTTACTGTTTTTCTGTCTGGGGGGTGTATTGGCCTTCCCCTGTAAAAAGGGTTTTTATTGCCAAAAAAAAAAATAAGAACAATTTCCTTTAAAGGCAAAATATGATCATACAGATTATTATTAATGATTTGGGTTTCTGAAATTTTAGTTTAAAAAAAAAAATTTTCTTGATTACAATTTACAATGGTATAAATGAAGTAGTGTAGTAATAAATTTTTAAAATTCTTTTACCCCCAGTAAGGTACGCGGGGAAACCATATTTCGTATGTCCACAACCCCCGAAAAAACATTATAAAAATTCACGCACTGTGTTGGCCAATTTTGGAACAATTTACCAAACAATTTGAAAAAAATTTTAAAATTTTATACATTTAAAAATAGACTTAAAAATTTACTTTTTTTATCAACAGAAACAAAACATTAGGGTTTAAAATGAATTTTTCACATATAGTATTTTTTGTAGCAAAATTAGGTTTAATGTATCAATCAAATTGGTAATTGTTATGGTAGTTACCATTTTTTTATTGTAAATCTATTTATTATTGCGCCCTTCATATATTTATAATATTTGTACACTGTTCTGTCCTCCAGGGAGCTGTGCTCGGCGACTAAATGCCTAGATCACATTTGTAATAATTATTAATATATGTACTTCTAAAGATAGGCAATAAACTAAACTAAACTAAACTAAACCACCACCACACCACATCACACCACCCACACCACCAGCCACACCACCACCACGACCATCACCACCACCACCACCACCACCATCACCACCACCACCACACCACCATCACCACCACACACCACCACCACCACATCCCACCACCATCACCACCTTCAACACTACCACCCATCACCACAACAACACCATCACCACCACCACCACCACCACCACCATCACCACAACCATCTTCACACAACCCCCACCATCACCACAACAACCACCACACCACCACCACCACACAGCCATCACCACACTATTGTTTTTTTTCCTTTTTTTTTTTTACTTTTTTCATGAACAATTTAGAACTTTTCTTTCTTTGTGTGTGTAAAAAGTAAAGAAAATCAAAGAAGGGATGGTGAAGGTTAGGTTGGGTTAGGTCAGGTTGTAATAATAAATATTATAAGTTGAGGATATTAAAAAGTTGACTTTAGCCTGTGGAGGTTGGACACGTCCACATCTTTAGTGTGGACGTCTATTTCCTAGTAATTATTATTTATTTATAATAACAAGCTCTCATAAAACACTTTTGGATATATATTACGCCATATAACCTACAATATTATGATTTATAGAAGAAATAGAGCGACAGAATAAAATAATGTATTAAGGTAGATGGCCGTGAAAAATATGTTGCTGCTTGACAGCTGGTGACGTGCATTCACCGCGGGCCATCCAAGTTCTTTAAAACTTTCTTTTCTTTCATTATAACCCTCTAAACGGTTGATGCATTATCTGATAATTTTTACATCTGTTCAGAAGAAATATAAAACCATATGGAAGTAAGCAATTAGTGGTATTGATAAATAATTGGCCATTAGGAAGCTTCGTGGGAGGCACTAGGCTCCCCAACCCGGCGTCCCAAGGTTCCAATCTATGGTATCGATACAAACCAACAGCGCCCAAAAGACGACTAAGAAAATCGATTGTTGTTGGATGGAAATGGCCGCTCGTTGGTAAGGACCCCAACGAAAGGGGATGATGAGAAATCGGCCCTTGGTGACGAGCAGTGGCGGCTCGTGATTAAAATAAAATGGAGGGACTGCAGCTGTACACAACAATGAGTACACAATTTTACATATCTCTTATGAGTTGTAGGTGATGTCAGGATGTCAGGGCATATGGTAGTAGTGGATGGTTGGTAGAAGGGATGGGGGGGGTGGTAGTGTTGGTAGTAGAGGGGATGGCTGAGGTGGTGATGGTAGCTTACAGTATTACTTGAAAATAAATCGGTACCGCTGAATTTTAGTCTTTCGTTTAATGTCAGCTGGGAAAAAGCTGATGTTTTGCAAATACTTCACTGATTTTCCATCGTCATAGGTAATTAAAGAAACAGTTTTTTAACCCAATACAGCACTGTAAACACGAGAGGACGAGACTTAGCTGACCTCGACTGCAGCTCTTTGTGTTCACAAGTGGCGACCCGGCGGCGGCGCAGACATGAATTCGTACAGCAAATATGAAAGTTACTTAAATTTTGTCGGTTTTAATGAAATTCCATTAGTAACGTATTGAAAATAATTAAATAAACATATAATGACTTTTTATTATGATATATTGTAGTAGTGTATCATGCTGCTGGTCTCTAAAGCATCATACACCTGAGTGAGTGTTGGGGTTGCTGCAGCTCTACAGCCCTATTGCCACGAGCGCCATGGTGACGAGGATTCCTCCAGTTACCTCCGTGCCACCACATAAGAAACACACGCACCTTCTCTGTGGTTCCTCACTCATTGGCCTCCCTCTGCGTACGTACCTAATATTCCCCGCGTAATAAACGTGTGTGTGAAACTCTGTGGTTGTGTAAACTGTAACAGTGTTAGCTAAAGTGAATAATACATATTAATAATACAAAGGATAATAATTTGGATGATAAGTAATAATAACCATAAATGAAAATGATGATGATAATAACGATAATATAGATAGAGCTAATAATAATAATAAAAAATAATAATACAATAATAATAATAAGAATAATACTAGAATAATAATAATAACAAAATGAAAATGTGAACTAGGCTATAGTTTATAGTGAAGCTTGTGTGATATGGAATAGGTCGTTGTCTGTGATGGTCTACCCTCAGGGGTTAGAGGAGGGAGGGGATGTTTCACAGCGAGCATTGTCAGCCTGAGGTGCAACCGGCCAAGATAACACGCTCTTCAGATACTGAGCCAATGAGCGTAAGCTACCATACGTGTCTTCAGCAGTCGTGTAGTGACTATAAAATAGCCCATACAGCTATAGTCAGTTCTTGGTCTTGGTACTAGTCAGGAGTCTGTTTGAGAAAAAGAAAAAGAAACATAATACCGAAATCAATAACGACTCCCAAAATAATATACGGAGACCGGATACCGATGTAATAATTAATACGACACGGTATACCGATGTTATACTTAATACCGATACGGTATACGATGTAATACTAATACGATACGGTATACCGAATGTATACTAATACCAGAGACGGTATACCGATGTAATACTAATACCGACACCGGTATACCGATGTAATACTAATACCGATTACCGGTTTTGATACGATGTAATACTAATCCCCCCCCCCCCCTCCTCCCCCTCGATACCGGTATACCGATGTAATACTAATACCGATACCGGTATACCGATGTAATATAATACCGATACCGGTATACCGAAACCATAAATACGGTAATACCGTAAATACCACGCAAAAATACGGTATTTCGGTATACCGGATACCGGTGCAACATCCTAGTAGTCCCTACACAGGATCAGTTTAACCCGTCTGTGTGTGGTGAAGACGGGGTCCCATTTCCCTACTTCCCACTTCTCCTAGTCGTTCATAAGTAAGGACATGTGCCAGGAACTATAAACGAGTCCACGTAAACGTGGTGGTGAGGTGGCGTGTGAAGTTAAAGGTATTAACGAGGTTTATAGCAGGTTAATACGTGTGTTGGATGTCTTGTGGCGGGCTGGATGTATTAGTTAGTCTGTTATTAGTGAGATGCTGCTAGTGTCTGTATGGAGCTGCTCGTGTCTGTTATAGTGATGCGGTAAACTTTGAAGAATCCTTCACCCTAGCTTTTTCTTCTCCCCTAGAGTCCAACAAGCCTTGGGGAATGGCGGGAATCGGGGTTTTTGGTGGGGGAAGAAAATATATAGTGATTTTATGGCTCCCAAAATCATCAAGTCACTATATGTAAAAAATCTAACCTAACCTAACTAACCACAAAAGTATCCTAACCTAACCTAACCTAAACCTAACCACAAAAGTATACTAACCTAACCTAGCCTTTTACCACAAAAGGGGAATACCTAACCGAACCTAGCCTGGCCTTAACACAAAGTATTACCACAACTAACCTAAACTTAACTAACCTAACCACAAAGTATAACCTAAACCTAACTAAACCTAACCTAACCGTAACAACAAAGGATACCTAACATAACAGTACCTAACCTTAACCACAAAATTATACCTAACATAACCTAACTAACCACAAAGTAAACTAACCTAAACCTAACCTTAACCACAAAGTAAACTACACCTAACCTTAACCACAATGTATACTAACTAACCTAACTGGGACTTAAAAAAGGTTGAGGCACCTCATATTCATAGCGGCCGTGTGGTTAACCAAGCTGAGCGCACGCTGGAACATTACAGATGTGAAGTACAAGAAAAGCATTACAATACAGTGCGGTAGTTTCATTTAAGTCAAAGCCGGGAAGGATGGTTCAAAGTATTTCCGTTTATTATAGCGGAAAGTTTGAACCCAGAATACCCATTTTTACCCATTTGCGTGCATTATTGCCTTTGCTTGGGTGTTATATCATGCAATACAGCCCCACCCCTTTCTTACGCCTACATAGCTTTGTGAAATTGCACGGGTACCGTAAATTGAGGTGGTACCGTTGATTCGGGCCGCCAGTTGAAAACCAGGCCGCCCGATAGTAGAGCATACCCAGCAGGACAGGCGGTGCGCCGAGCTCGCACATAGGTTAGATATACTTTTGTGGGTAAGTTAGGTAGGTTAGGTATACTTGTGGTAAGGTTGGTTAGGTATACTTTGTGGTTAAGGTTAGGTTAGGTAGTATACTTTGATGGTTAAGTTAGGTTAGGTTAGGTATACTTTGTGGTTAAGGTTAGGTAGGCTAACTTGTGGTTAAGGTTAGGTTAGGTTATGTAATTACTTTGAGGTTAGGTAGGTTAGGTATACTTTGGGTAGTTAGTTAGGTATACTTTGGGGCTAGGTTAGGTAGGTCTATTTGTGGTTAAGGTTAGGTTAGGTATACTTTGTGGTTAAGGTTAGGTTAGGTATACTTTGTTGGTGAAGGTTAGGTAGGTATGCTTTGGTGGTTAAAGGTGAGGTTAGGTAGGTTAGGTAGACTTTTGGGTAGGTTAGGTTAGGTATACCTTGTGTTAAGGTTAGTTAGGTTAGGTATACTTGGGTTAAGGGCTCTATCTATGCACTAAAACTAACTATTCCCGCCTCAAGGAAAACACACCCGCCGTGAGCTTATTGTTCTTATGTATTTTTTAAGATTTCTGCAGCTTTAACCTCCTTATCCATTTCAGTCAGTTTCACCGACGCCCTTTAACCTTTCCCTCATAGCCTTCATTCTTAATTCATCTTATTGTATAGTTGTTGTCGGGTGTGCGATTATACGGGCTATTTGTGTTTTCACTTTCTATTATCTAGCATTAATAAAGTCCCTAGCTAGGACCAACCAGACTATCCACAAACATTAGATCAAAGAGCGTAGATATAAAAAGGAAATTGGGGAGAAACTGGTCACAAATAGAGTGGTGAAGATGGATATGGACTAAGTCGTCAGGTGGTAAGCGGAGTCTATTGGGTCTTTTAAAGGGTCTGTGATAAATTCATGGATGGGGAAGAGAGGGGGATATAGGTAGAGTTAGGTAACAGGACACTTACCTCGTGTAGGTACCTGCCCTGTAGCTTCCCTTACTTCTTATGTTCTTATGTTCTAAACAAAGAATTACCTCCGGGTAGGAAATGTAGTGTGTGTCCTACGTTCCCTTACCATTGCATTTCCCCTCCTCATCTCCCCTGACATTGTTTGGAGGAGTATGGGTATTCGAGTGATTAACGTGGTTAGACTTCTCAGAGTTTGTCCACCACCTTCCATCTATCAACTACAGACACACTGCCTTAATATTGGACATCTGAATCGGAGTTATAAAGAGGACAGACGAATGCGATTTTCTTCTCACGAGTTCTTCCTGACACTCACTTTTTAGTAAATCTGAATTTTCCTGAGGAGTATTTCAAATCTACTCATCATTTTTACCTCCACCACCAACACCACTCCACACACCACCATACCACCACCACTACCACACACACCCCTACAGTACTACCACACACACACCAATACTCACACACACACCCCTACCACCACCACACACACACACACCACACACCAATACCTCACCACCCCTACCACCACCACCACCCCTACCACCACCACACATCCCTACGAGTCACAAACCACTGCACCACACTACCAACAAAACCACACCACCAACACCACACATCTCCACCACACATACACACCCATTAATACCTCACACCTATACACACCACACCACAACACATACCCTATACCACTACACACCACCATCACACAGAAGCAACCATTGGGGAAGTAATAAACCGTTACCACAAAACGTGAAGAGGTCCAAACTGGTCTGGTCTCGTTGAAACACAGTTGTCTCAGTTCATTCATTCATACGCTCAGAGCAGACAATCAAGTCGAGTTAACAATCGGTTTGTAAGTACTTTAGTCCCCGCGCAAGGTTACCCGCGCGTCGCATGATACACACATAATGTATTTGTATATTAAGTTATCACAGCAGGGAAGGGCGATATAGTTTACAGGAAATTAAGTGTGAATGATTAAAAATATATATTTGGTGAATAAAACGGAATTTCTTAAAATATTGGTGTTGTTATTATTCTTGTTATTATACCATAATTTTATCATACAATAGAGCAGTCAAACAAATCAATTGAAATCTCAGAATATGTACAGTCTCCGGCCCATTACCAAGTACCAGGCGGAAAATAGTAACTGCATTAAGTGAAAAAATAATTGCTTACACAAATAAAGATATATTTTAGGTAGTTTTTTTCCAATGTGCCATTTATTATGCAAAGAAAGGATGAAGAAAAGAAAAACATATCAGTATTAAAGGACGCGACAACTTCCGCGTAAGGTGACTACGTAAACAGACACCAATGGACAGGCACAAGTTTCCTATACCTGTGGGGCCCCCCCCCGAAAGACTCTATGGTGTGGCGAAATGGCATGTGGGTGAAAAGACGGATACCAACCTAAACCTTACGTCGGCGAGTTTTCCGATTTGTGTAGGTACAAAAATATCGGTAGACGACAGACCCATGCAGGTACCATGAGGCAGGGATGGGTACTGTCACCGTGGACATGCAAACTTGTTTATGGATGGAGTAATAAGTACATCAAAGCAAAGGTGGTGATGTGGTATAGACCTCAAGAGATTCATTGGCTGTCAAGTAACACTTAACCATGATGTACCACTACTTATATGAGAAAGACAATAAAAGGGAATCAATGAATAAGGTAGTTTAATACTATCAGACCATGAATATGTACAACTACAAAGAGAAGATTACGACGATGAAAAAAATTCGAGTGTTTGGGCGAAATTGATATTCCACGGTGCTATATTTCGTGCTCGCTGACAGCATAGAGAAGACCTGAGGTGATGGTATGTGCGAAGGCTTCTAAACCAGGGAAAAACAGTCACAGCAGAGTCTCATAAGAAGTAAGCAAGTGGTAGGGGCACATTACGTACTACCAGTGCTTACTTTTGACGGGCTCTGTTATGACTCTGTTTTCTTGGTTTAGAGCCTCTGCACATCACATTACTCAGGTCTTCTCTATAGTGTTGTCAGCGAGAAGACAGAGCACAGTAATATAGCACCTGGATATCAATTTTGCGCAAAAAACTCGAAAGTCTTCATCGCCGTATTTTTCCTTCGTAGGTCACCCGCGGCGACCCGCTTATCCCCACAATGCCACGAGTAAAAAACCGTGACGTAGTTATGTGGGGGCCCAATGAGTTACGATAGCGTGTTATGTTGACCAATCACTGACTGATTTCACTGAATGCCAAACAAAATAGGCCTATCTGTGGAAGAGGTGAGTAAGCAAAGAAATGAGATATTTTCTGAGGCAACGCAAGTTTTGGTAGCGGCGAGGCAAGGTACCACCACCACCACCACCAGCCCGAGTTCTACAGCCAATCAGCGATGTCCTTACAAACTCGGGTAGGCATCGAAGCAGCTCCAGCCAAGAGCCGTCTCAATCTTATAAAGGCCTGCGCCTCGAGATTGATGACGTCACGGACGGCGTCGACGAGGGCCACCGAGATGGACAAGTTTACCTA
The DNA here is from genome assembly GCA_016584305.1 of Chionoecetes opilio. NCBI lineage: Eukaryota > Metazoa > Arthropoda > Malacostraca > Decapoda > Majidae > Chionoecetes > Chionoecetes opilio. The sequence goes on along the minus strand of JACEEZ010007350.1, from coordinate 12,285 downwards.
CCTAATTATATGTTTATCAGTATAAAAGATATATTGTTATCTTCGGAATGTTTGTTCTATATATTATCAAATAAAAAACGTAAAACCACATTAAAGAAAATGCCATATGAGACTCTCAAGGAAATATGCATGAACTTCAAACTCTCTCGCCATTTAATATTTTTTCTCGAAAAACATTTTACATGGAGAAATCCAATAGAAGCGGAATTTAATCGCTTCCATTGCTATATTTTTGTTTTCTGATAAATGAAATTAGCAGCATGCATAATTAGCGTTAACTAATACATAACAATCATGAAATCGGGTAATTTCTACCTAAATATATGTTTATCAGTATAAAAGATATATTGTTATCTTCGGAAATGTTTGTTCTATAATATATCAAATAAAAAACGTAAACAGACTAAAGAAAGGCCAGTTATGAGACTCACAAGAAAATATGGATGAACTTTAACTCTCGCCCATTAATATTTTGCTCCAAACATTTTACATGGAGAATATCAAAGAAGCGGAATTTAATAGCTTCCATTGCATCTTCGTTTTTTGATAAATGAATTAGAACATAATAAAATAGCGTGAACTAACAAAAAAGGTCATGAAATGGGTAATTTTTCCCGTTTGATGATGTTATTTATTTAGTTAACGCTAATGTATGTATGGTTCTTAATTCATTTATTAGAAAACAAATATAACAATGGAAGCTAATTGAATTCCGCTTCATTGTATTCACCATGCAAATGTTTGGAGTAAAATATTAAATGGACGAAGAGTTTTAAGTTCATGATATTCTTGGAGAGTTCATAATGGGCATTTCTTTAGTGTGGTTTTACGGTTTTTATTTGATAATATTATAGAACAAACATTCCAAAGATAACAGTAATCTTATACCGCCCGTACAATTCCTACATGCTGAAGCTCGGCTCCTACTGACCGCGGAGCAGAATTCAGCTCGTGACGTCACGTCCATCCCGATCCCAGGACTCCAGGCTTTGACATAGAGAAGGCTTTGTCCCAGCCAAGATGCACCAGGAATGACTATAGGCTGCGAGGCTGCCGCCTGCCGTGCACCTGTCAGTCAAATTCAGCACCCCGCTCCCCGACACGATGCCAAAGTAGCCTTTTACAGTATTATTATTGGCTTTTACAGCTCTGCTGTTTTCATGTATTGTTTTTTGTAAATAAGAGTGTCCAGTATTACAATGTTCGTAATAAGATAATGAAGTTCCATAACATGAGAGAGAGAGAGAGAGAGAGAGAGAGAGAGAGAAGAGAGAGAGAGAGAGAGAGAGATGCAACAGAAATAAAGTCGTGAAGATTTTTTTTTTTAAAACATAAGAGTGAGCGGATGGTAAGGCACCTCTGGTCTTATACTGATTCTATGAGCCAAAAATTATTTAGACCAGTCGATGTTAGGGTGTTCAGCATTAAGGAATAAAAACCAAGCACTCGAAAATACGGGGCTCCATAGCGTGAGTGAACGCATTGCTAGAACACTTTTTTTCACACTCTACACTACACTCATCACAGTGTATAATATTGGTCCATCATCTCACACTCAAGCCTCAAGGGTAAAAGCAGGAAGCCAACAATAACTATGATGGAGTTGCAGTTGTGATCCAGATACTAAGTTTCAGTTGGGTGTTGGAGTTGGAGGACAGGGTATATTGTTTGTGGTTACTTATGTTAGAGAATCGCACGCTGGCTTTCAGCGCACTAGTAATAGTAGTCACATTAAATCAGTTGATGTAATAAGTAAATAGATAGCTTTTACTGACACAAATGTGCATAAACAATAGTTTGTTAACACGAAAATCACTTAAATTTAGGCAACGTTTAGGAGCTATTCGATAAAAAGGCCTAATCAATTTTATTTAAAATGCTGCACGATTCCATGCCTGTCCTTTGTCCGGGAATTGATGTCTACAAAATGGTTGGTCCATAGGGTAAGTACGTTATGTTTAAAAAGTAGAGTCGAAGAACATCCAGCCATCGCGGGACGCAGTGGAAGGTCACAGCAGGGCTATGGGGATGATGGCTGCCAGTGGAACCGGTGAGCTCACACACAATAGAAGATCGTCTCACTTGCCGCAAATATGTGAGGGATCCTGGATGAGTATGTTACCACAGTATGGGCGACGGCTCATCCCTACACTTCAGCCATTCTACAATCGCCATGGACAATGCTTATGTCCATAATGCAAGGAGTGCGCAAAATTGGTCAACACACCACCCAGACGTCATCCGGCTCCAATCGGCCTGCCCGAACCCCTGACCTGAACCCCATCGAAAACTTGTGGGCCCAGATAACCAAATCATCTCGGTGGTCTCAGGTCGACTGTACATATAGATAAATGAAGCAAATAATGGAAAGGAAATATATGAGAGAAGAGGGAGGGGGTGGTAAGACGACTAGCTGAAGGTGCTAAATTTATCAGGACACATGTGTATTGTGTAAGCATTTTAAGTATCTTGGTCCATTCTATGGTGCATTAAAAGGGGAGGGGTAAGCATCAGGTCATCCTATAGAAGGAAGGGTTGAAATTTTATGAAACCTAACACAATGTGGGGACTATAACAAAACTGCTTCACCACCAAAAAATAAAGAACATTGATGATATATTTTTTTTTTTTTTTAAACGTAAAAATTCTCAAGCTTTTCTCCTCCTTCAGTTTTGCTACTAAGGGTTTATTTTCACGTTCATTGTAAAGTGGAAATTTGTTTCCATTAAATGGTTGCTGGAATTTGATGTTTTTGTAAGTTTTTAAGATATATGTATTTACGAAGTAACAACAAACAAACAAACAACAAGATGTAATTTTTGATGTAATGTAAGTAAGGTGTAATAAGACATCATTTTTTCATATATAAATATTTTAGCAAGAGGTATCCTTCTCTATATCAACTGATTCAAAAAAACTTAAAAGATTCAAATTGGTACAAATGAGCAAGTAGTGCATTTATATAAATATTGGAAACCAATCCAAAAAGTACTTATGAGGAAAAACGGTCCTCAAAGATTGGCTACAAAGACTCTATTACAATCCATTTAACAGAAATTCAACTCTAAGTTATATAAACTCTTTAATAAAGATTCCAAATAAAAAAACAGACAGAATTGATCAATATATAAAAAAGATACAGCATCTTGAATGAAAGTATTCCAGAGCAATCTTGGGGCGATTTTAGCGGCGATGGGCCTTTGCATCTAATAGACCAAATATAAATAATAAAAAAAACCTACATACCTTTATCAGACCTTCCTTAGAAGGCCTTGCCTTTGTTCAAACAATTTTCACATCACCCAAGGGGTGGTTGATAAGCGCGTTTTGTCTCCCCGGGAGTTCCCAGTAGGCCTACTCTCGTAGGCCTACGAGAGTAGGGCTACTTTCTTGGGGGTGCTGTATCGCTACAGCAACCACAAAACTTTTTTTCAGATAAATAACAAGGAGATAACTGAAAAAAAGGAAAACTAAATTTGTATTAGATGATATGGCAACAATCCCTGGGTATTAGCCCTTTAAACGAGCGTAGGGCTTTGAAATCGTGCAAAAGGTTAAATGAACATAATCTAGCAGAAGTGATGATAGCAACTGGCTGAAGATGACAAAACCAATTTTAGTATTTTTTTATTAAATTCGGCTTCTGAATACTTACCCCTCCCCGTAAAGGAGGGGTAAGTATTCAGAAGCCGAATTTAATAAAAAAAATACGAAAATAGGTTTGGCAGCTTCAGCCAGTTGCTATCATCAGCTCTGCTTAGATGTATATGTTATTTAAACTTTTTGCCACGGTATTTCAAATGCCCTACGCGCGTTTAAAGGGCTAATACGCCAGGGATTGTGCCATTCATCTAATACAAAATTTTAGTTTTCCCTTTTTTTCAGTTATCTGGTATTTATCTGAAAAAAAATTTTGTGGTGCTGTACGATTACAGCAACCCCAAGAAAGTAAGCCTACTCTCGTAGGCCTACGAGAGTAGGCCTACTGGGGAAACTCCGGGTTTTCAAAAAACCGTTATCAAACCACCCCTGGGGTGATGTGAAAATTGTTTTGAACAAAGGCACGGCCTTCAGGAAGGTCTCTGAAAAGGTATGTAGGTTTTTTATTATGTATATTGGTCTATTAGTCAAAGGCCCATCGCCGCTATCTAAAATCGCCGCAAGAATTGTCTGGATACTTGCATTAAAGATGCTGTATCTTTTTATATATGAATCAATTTCTGATCTGTTTTTATTTTGAGAAATCTTTATTAAAAGAGTTATAGAACTTAGAGTTGAAATTTCTGTAAATGGATGTAATAGGAGTAATTTGTAGCCCAATCTTTGAGGGACCGTTTTCTCAGAATACTTTTTGATTTGGTTCCAAACTATTTATATAAGTGCACTACTTGCTCAATTTGTTTGTACCAATTGAATCTTTTAGTTTTGTTTGATCAGTATGATATAGAGAAGGATACCTCTTGCTAAAATAATTATATATGAAAAAATGATGTCTTAATTACACCTTTAATTACATTACATCAAAATTACATCTGTTGTTGTTTTTGTTGTACTTCGTAAATTAATATATCTTAAAAATTACAAAAAAATTCAAATTCCAGCAAACCAATTAATTGGAAACAAATTTCCACTTTAAAATGAACTTTGAAAATAAACCTAGTAGCAAAACTGCAAGGAGGAGTAAAAGCTGAAGAATTTTACGTTAAAAAAAAAAAAAAAAAAACATATATCTCAAAAGTCTTTATTTTTGGTGTGAAAGCAGTTTGTTATAGTCCCAACATTGTGTTAAGGTTTATAAAAATTTCAACCATTCCTTATATAGGATGACCTGAATGTTTACCCCTCCCTTAATGCACATAGCTGGACCAAGAGACTTATGCTACACAATACCCAATGTGTCTGATATAATATAGCACCTTCAGATAGGTTCAGTCCTTACCCCCCCCCCTCCTCTTCCTATAATATTCCTTTCCATTAAGTTTGCTTCATTATCTATATGACAGTTCGACATGAGACACCGAGATGATTTGGTTATCTGGGCCCACAAGTTTTCGATGGGGTTCAGGTCAGGGGTGCGGGCAGGCCATTGGAGCCGATGACGTCTGTGGGGTGTTGAACCAATTTTGAGCACTCCTTGCATTATGGACAGAAGCATTGTCCATGCGATGAGAATGGCTGAAGGGAGGCCATGAGCGTCGCCCATACTGTTGGTAACATCACTCATCAGGATCCTCACATATTGTGCGGCAGTGAGGCGATCTATATTGTTGTGAGCCACCGGGTCATGGCAGCTCCATCCCCATAGCCTGTGTGATCCTTCCACTGCGTCGCGATGACTGGATCATGTTCTGCGGACTCATAATTTTTTTAAAATAACAGGTAACTTACCCTATGGACCAAACCATTTTATAGACATCAATTACCAGGACAGGACAAGCATGGAATCGGGCAGCATTTAAAATAAAAATTGATTAGCTTTATTATCGAAATAGCTCCTTAAAACGATTTGTAATTTAAGTGATTTTCGTGTTAAACAAACTCATTGTTATGCACATTGTTTCCAGTAAAAGCTATTCTAGTTTTACTTATACATCAAACGAGTTAAATGTGACTACTAGTACTAGTGCAGCTGAAAAGCAAGACAGGGGCGATCTCGAACATTTAAGTAACCACAAACAAATATACCCTGTCCTCCAACATCACAAACCAACTGACACGAGGATCTGGATACAACTTGCAACTCAATCATAGGTTATGTTGGCTTGTGCTTGTGACTGAGGCTGAGTGTGGAAGATGATGGACCAGTATTATACACAAGTTGATTTAGTGTGAGTGTCGAGTGTGAAAAAAAGTGTGTCTAGCAATAGCCGTTCATCACTGCATAGGAGAACCCCGTATATGTCGAACGTGCTGGTTTATTCCTTAATGCGAACAGCAAACATACGACTGGGCTAAATATTTTGGCTCATAAGAATCAGTATAAGGACCAGCGGTGCATTTACCACGCTCACCTTATGTTTAAAAAAAAAAATATTCAGCGACTTTATTTCTGTGCATGCTCCTCTCTCTCTCTCTCTCTCTCTTCTCTCTCTCTCTCTCTCTCTCTCTCTCTCATGTTATGGAACATCCATTATCTTATTACGAGACAATTGGAATAAGACCTCTTATTTACCAAATACAACACTACATGAAAACAGCAGAAGCTGTAATAAGCAACTAATAATACTGAAAGGATACTTGGGCAATCGTGTCGGGGAGCGGTTGATGATTTGACTGACAGGAGTGAACGGCAGGCGGCAGCCTCGCCAGCCTATAGCTATTCCTGGGTGCAGTCCTGGGCTGGGGACCAAAGCCTTCTCTATGTAAAAGCCTGAGTCTAGGGAGCGCGGGATGCGACGTGATGCGCACGAGCTGAGTCTGCTCACGCGAGTCAGTAGAGCCGGAGCTTTCAGCATGTGAGATGTACGGGCGGTATAAGTATATACTGTTATCTTGGAAATGTTTGTTCTATAATATTATCAAATAAAAAACCGTAAAACACACTAAAGAAATGACCATTATGAGACGCTCAAGAAATAGCAGAACTTAAATCTTCGCACATTTAATATTTTTACTCGCCAACATTTTACAGGTGAATACCAATCGGAAGCGGAATTCAATTAGCTTTCCATTGTTTATATTTTGTTTTTCTAATAAATGAATTAGAACCATACATACATTAGGTTAACTAAATAAATAACATCATCAAACGGGAAAAACTTACCCCGATTTCATGACCTTTTTTGTTAGTTAACGCTAATTTATGTATGGTTCTAATTAATTTATCAAAAAACGAAATTATAGCAATGGAAAAGCTTTTAATTAATTCCGCTTCTATTGATATTCTCCATGTAAAATGTTTTGAGCAAAATATTAAATGGCAAGAGTTAATAGTTCATACATATTTCTTGTGAGTCTCATAATGCCTTTCTTTAGTCTGTTTTACGGTTTTTTATTTGATAATATTATAGAACAAACATTTCCGAAGATAAACAATATATCTGTTATACTGAAAAACATATATTAGTACGAAATTACCCGATTTCATCGTGTATGTATTTAGTTAACGCTAATTTATGCATGCTGCTAATCATTTATCAGAAAACAAAATATAGCAATGGAAAGCGAAAGAATTAAAGTCCGCTTCTATTGAATTCTCCATGTAAAAGTTTTCGAGAAAAATATTAAAGAGCGAAGAGTTTAAGTTCATGCAATTTCTGAGAGTCTCATAATGGCATTTCTTTTAATGTGTTTTAAAAAAAAAACGGGTTTTTATTTGGATAATCTGATAGAAAAACATTCCGAAGATAACAAATCTCTTTTATACTGATAAAATATAATTAGGTAGGAAAACTTGTCATCTCGGTGGCCTCGTACAGACGCCGTCCGTGACTTCTCAATTCAGGCCGCAGCCTATAGATTGAGCCGCCTTGGCGGGGAGCTGCTGATGCCTACCCGAGTTTGTTAAGGACATCGCTGATTGGCTGATAGACTCGGGATGGGTGGTGGTGGTTGGGTGGGGACCTTGCCTCGCCGTACAAAACCTTTGCGTTGCCTAGAAAAAAATATTCTCCATTTCTTTGCTTAACTCACCTCTTACACAAGAGAGGCCTATTTTGTTTTGCATCAGTGAATCAGTCAGTGATGTGTCAACAATAACACGCTATTCGTACCTATGGGCCCCAGACAAACTACGTCACGGTTGTTTACATCGGTGCATTGTGGGGATAAGGCGGGGTTCGCCGCGGGTGGAACTACGAAGGGAGGAAAACTACGGCGGATGGAAGAATTGCGAGTTATTTGCGCCAAAATTGATATTCCAGGTGCATATACTGTGCTTGTTCTCCCCCCCCCCCCCCCCTCGAAAACCTATAGAGAAGACCTGAGGTAATGGGCTGATGTGCAGAGGCTTCTAAACCAAGAAAACAGAGTTCATAACAGAGCCTCGTCAAAAGGTAAGCAAACTGGTAGGTAAGTAATGTGCCCCCTACCACTGCCTTACTTTCTGAATGAGGACTCTGCTGTGACTGTGTCCTGGTTTAGAAGCCTTCGCACATCAACCATACCTCGGTCTTCTCTATTGCTGTCAGCGAGCACGGAAATATAGCACCTGGGAATATCAATTTCGCCCAAAACAACTCGAATTTTTTTCATCGTCGTTAATCTTCTCTTTGTAGGCTGTACATAGTTCATGGTTATGGATTAGTATTAAAACTAACCTTATTCATAGAGTTCCTTAGTCTTCCTCATAAAAGTCGGGAACATCATGGTTTAAGTGTTACTGGACGATCCAATGAATAACTCTTGAGGTCTATACCAACATCATCCAAACTTGCTTGGATGTATCTATTACTCCATCCATAACAAGTTGCATAGCCACGGTGAATTACCATCCCGGCCCATGGTACCTGCATGGTACTGTCGTCTACGATATTTTGTCCCTACACAAATCGGGAAAAACTCGCCGACAGTAATGGTTAGGTTGGTCTCCGGTCATTTCACCCAAGATGCCATTTTCGCCACCACCCATAGAGTCATTTGCCACATGGATAGGGAAAACTTGTGCATGTTCCATTGTGGCTGTTTACGTAGGTCACCTTTACGCGGAAGTTGTCGTACTTAATACGATATGTCTATGTTTTCTTTTCTTCACTTCTTTCAATAATAAATGGCACATGGAAAAAAAAACTACCTAAATCTATCTTATTTGTGTAAGCAATTATGTTATTAATGCAGTAACTATATTCCGCCGGTACTTGGTTAATGGCGTGAGGGGACTGTACATATTCTGAGATTATCATTGAGTTGTGCTGCTCCTATTGGATGATAAAAATTATGGTAATATACAAGAATACTAAACAACACCAATATTTAATAAGAAATCCGTTTTATCACCAAATATAATTTTAATCATTCATCACTTAATTTTCCTGTAAAACTATATCGCCTTTCCTGCTGGTGATAACTTAATCTACAAATAAATATGTGTGTATCATGCGACGCGCGGGTAACCTTGCAGCGGGACTAAAGTAATACAAACCCAGATGTTACTCGATTGCTGTCTGCTCTGAGGCTATTGAACTGAATGAACTGAGACAAACCTGTTCAACGAGACCAGAACAGTTGACCCTTCACGTGTGTAGACGGTTAATAATTCCCCAATGGTTGCTTCGTGTGATTGGTGGTGGTTAGTGGATAGGGGTATGTGGTTGTGGTGTTGGTGTGTTAGAGGATGTGAGGTATAATTGGTGTGTATGGTGGTGGTGGAGATGTGTGGTGTGGTGGTTGTGGTGGGTGTTGGTAGTGTTGGGGAAGGTTGTGATCGTAGGGATGTGTGGTGTGGTCGGGGTGTTTTGGTGGTGGTAGGGGTTGATGAGTATTGGTGTTGGTGTGGTGTGTGTGTGGTGGTGGTTAGGGGTGTGTGGTGTGAGGTATTGGTGTGTTTGGTCGGTAGTACTGTTAGGGGGTGTGGTAGTGGTGGTGGTATGTGGTGGTGGAGTGGTGGTGGTGGTGGATTTGGGTAAAAAGTGATGGCGTAGATGTGAATAATCCTCAGGAAAATATCAGATTACTAAAAAGTGAGTGTCATGGAAGACTCGTGAGAAGAAAATCGCATTCGTCTGTCTCTTTATAACTCCGAATTTCAGATGTCAATATTGAAGGCGTCGTGTCCTGTAGTTGATAGAGGAATTGGTGGAGAAACTCGAGAAGTCTAACACTTAATCACTCGAATTACCCTACTCCTCCCAAACAATGTCAGGGGAGGATGAGGAGGAGGAAATGCAATCGGTAAGGGGAAAGTAGGACAACACTACATTCTACCGGAGTAATATCTTTGTTGAGAACATAGAAACATAAAGAAAGTAGGAATCTACAAGAGGCCGTGATACTACACGAGGTAGTTCCTGTTACTAACTTCTACTATATCCACCTCTCTTCCCCAGCCATGAATTTATCCAGATCCTTTAAAGACCCCAATAGACTACCGCATGGACCACGACGACTTAGTCCAATTCCAATCATTCACCCTCTATTTGTGAAAACCAGTTTCTTCCCCATCCTTTTTATATCTACGCTCTTTGAATCATGTTTGGGGGAATAGTCTGGTTTGGTCCTAGCTAGTGTCCCTTTATTAATGCTTAGCTTATAGAAAGTGAAACAAAAATAGCCGTATAAGCGCACAACCCGACAAACAAATATACAATAAGTGAATAATGAATGAATGGCTATGGAGGAAAGTAGAAAGGGCGTCGATAAAACTGCACTGATGGGATAAGAGTAAAAGCTGACAGGAATCTTAAAAAAAATACATAGAACCAATAAGCTCACGCGGGGTGTGTTTCCTTGAGCGGGAATAGGTAGTTATGATAGGGATAGAAGCCTTAACCAAAAAGTAATACCTAACCTAAACCTAACCTTAACCACAAAGTTTACCTAACCTAACCTACACAAAGTATACCTAACCTAACTAACCTAAACCTTAACCACAACGATACCTAACCTAACCTTAACACAAAGTATACCTAACCTAACTTTAACCACAAAGTATACCCTAACCTAACCTTAACCACCAAAATATACTTAAACCTAACCTAGGCCCCAAAGTATACCTAACCTAACCTACCACAAAGTATACCTAACCTAACCTAACCTCAAAGTATTACCTAACTAACTAACCTTAACCACAAAGTATACCTAACCTAACCTAAACCACAAAGTATACCTAACCTAAACTACCTTAACACAAAGTATACCTTAACCTAACCTAACCTTAACCACAAAGTAGACCTAACCTAACCTTAACCACAAGTATACTAACCTAACCTTAATTAACCACAAATATATCTAAACCGAGTGAGTCGGCGCACCGCCCTTGTCTGCTGGGTAGTATGCATGCTACTATAGGCGGCCTGTTTCAACTGGCGGCTCCGAAGCAACGGATACCACCTCAATTTACGCGGGTACCCGTGCAATATCAAAGCTATGTAAGGGTAAGAAAGGGGTTGGGGCTGTCATTGCAGATTAAACCCAAGCAAAGGCAATATATGCACGCCAAAATGGGTAAAATGGGTAATTTCTGGGTTCAATCTTCCGCTATAATAAAAAAACAGGAAAACTTTGGAATATCTCAGGCTTTGACTGAAAATGAACTACCGCACTGTATGTATTGCTTATTGTTACTTCGCATCTGTAAAGGTTCCAGCGTGCGCCTCAGCCTTGGTAACCCACACGGCCGCTATTGAAATATGAGGTGCTCAACATTTTAAGTCCAGTTAGGTTAGGTTAGGTATACATTGTGGTTAAGGTTAGGTTAGGTATACTTTGGGTTAGGTAGTTAGGTTAGGTAACTTGTGGTAAGGTTAGGTTAGGTTAGGTATAATTTGTGGTTAAGGTTAGGTTAGGTTAGGTAGGTATACTTTGTGGTAAGGTTTAGGTTAGGTTAGTTAGTTAGGATACTTGTGGTTAAGGTTAAGGTTAGGTTAGGTTAGTTAGGTATACTTTGTGGCGGTTAAGCAAGGTAGGTTCGGTTTAGGTATACTTTGGTGGTAAAGGATAGTTAGGTTAGGTTTATACTTTGTGGTTAAGGTTAGGTTAGGTTTAGTGTTGGATACTTTGTGGTTAAGGTTAGGTTAGGTTAGATTTTACATTAGGGGACCTTTGATTGATTTTGGGAAGCCATAAATCCACTATATTTGCTTCCACCACCCAAAAACCGTATTCCCGCCAGTTCCCCAGGGTTGTGGCTATAGGGGGAAGAAGAAAAGATAGGGGTGAAGGACTTCTTCAAAAGTTTTACCGGCAGCATAATAACGACACGAGCAGCATCACTAATAACAGACACGAGCAGCATCTCACTAATAAACAGGACTAACGAATAACAGACACTGCACCGCCACAAGCATTCCCAAACACACGTAATTAACTTGCTATACCTCGTGTAAAAACCTTAAACTCACACTGCCACCTCACCACCACGTACGTGACTCGTTTAATAGTCCTGGCACATGTCTTACATTATGACCCGACGTTAGGAGACGTGGAAGTAGTGGAAATAAGGGACAACGTCTTCAACCACACACAGACGGAGTTAGACTGAGCCTGTGTAGGGAATTATAGGGATGTGCACCGGTATCCGGTATCCGATAAACCCCCCCCCCCCCCCCCCCTGTATTTTTGCGTCGGTATTACCGGGTTATGACGGTATTTAGGTTTTTCGGTTATCGGTATCGTATTAGTATACATCGT
>JACEEZ010007348.1:0-17813 GCA_016584305.1 Chionoecetes opilio | reverse complement strand
AGACAAATCTTAAATTCCCGAGCTCTCAAAACACAACTGACGACCAGCAGACGACGCACCACGGCTCGGTGATGTCACGGCAGGCGGCTTCTCACCCCGGGCCCTGATACAAATATACGTAAGCTCAGAAAAAAATATAGTACAGTAAAACCATCATAATCCGGACTAATTGGGACAAGGAGTGATCTGAATAATGCAAGAATCCAAATTTATGGGGGGGATTATATCGAGGCCACCGTGAGAAAAGGGCCTGATGAATCGCCCGTGAATCACACCATCTAGTTATCACCGCCTCCGCTCCCCGTACAAGTATACCCTAATAATATAATTTTTATCAGTATAAAAGATATACTTACTGTTATTTTCGGAAATGTTTGTTCTAAAATATCAAATAAAAAAAACTGTAAAAACACACAAAAGAAATGCCATTATGAGACTTTCAAGAAATATGCAAATGACATTAGGGTACGCCGTAAAAAAAAAAAAAAAATTCTCAACTTGGCATGCCAATTTCCTATGTAAATGGAATTCTAAGACGATTTTATCTGTTTCCATTTTTGCATTTGAGCAATTCTTACTATGCAAAATTGCACTTTTATATTGCACCCTTATCGAATAATGCTTAAATGAGTACGCAGTGTCCGGTTGGCCCCTGTTATTGCATCTTGCACCAATAGAGTTCCAAATGACTAGCGTGGTAAGCTCTTTCTGATCAGTTGGTTCATCAGGCACTACATCACAGTGTCACAGCCTCTAGTTGGCCTAGAACATGTCCATCATGCCTTCTTAGACCTGAAGCAGGGCATGGTCTCCCGGTGGTGGGCCGAGCCCGGTTGAACCGTCTCTGGCCTGCTGCCCCACCACTGCTGCTGCAGCCTCTGTCACCTGCTTCACGACCTTTTTTCGGTGCTCTGAGTGTGGATAGAGAACTCCGGAACCTGTACGGCTTTACCAGGATCTCCTGGATCTGATCCCCGAACAGTGAACAGGTGAATGCCGGCTCGTGCACCTGGCCAGGCTGCCAGCTGATCAGTGTCTGCAAGCTGGTGGCTGACAAGTTCAGCTTGGGTGTGATGCGAGGTCTTACACTGGTGTCCCCATACTCCTCGCCAGCCCTCAGCTTCAAAATCTGGGTCACGGCGAACCTGCGGTCGTCCTCACTACTGACTGCCATCAGCGAGAGGAGGACACATTCTGAGTTACGAACCATCTCCTGTCGGCACGTAGAAGGTCACAGCTTTTTGACCTTCTTGGGCTGCGACTCATCACTCTGAGCTGCGTGAGGATGTGCTTTGGGGCCGTCCTCTGATCTGTGGTGAACCTTGATGTCGATAGTAGAGTTTGAAGTACACCTGCAGGCAGTACTTGACTAGGATTCCAGGGTGTTCAGTTCTTTGCCAGTCAGCCCCATGCTTTCTGGTCCACATGTACAACGAGCGACTGGGCTGTGGTGAGCCATCTGGAGTGGGGCACCTTGCCACACTTGATCTCCTGCAGCTCGGACGGGAGAACGCCCCGCTTCACAGCCTGGACCAGCTGGTAGGAGACCTGTGGTCAGTGGGACATGTTGACCAGGATATACTCCGGTATCTCCGTGAGATCTTCACCGCCTGGCACTCCTCTGAAAATCTGCGTTGTACTGCATCTCATTCACGCTGGCCAGCAGACTGCACACTGGACCCGTGAAGCCAGTGTCAGATGAGGTAGGCCCGTCGATGCTGGTGATAAGGTGTGCAGGGGCAACTCGTTTGTGTGCAACACGCATATACTCCAGAAGAGCTTGCGTCCCAGCATCTTCTCCAAAATGGGCGTGAGTACCACCCTTTTACCCCCTGTTGGCCCTAGTTGAGTCACCTTGCAGTACGATCAGTGAGTCGGTGGAGTTGTATGTCACCAGCCAGTCATAGAGAGCCTGAGCCACCTTGAAGCAGGCTTCTCAGGTGGCACCGGGTCCTCTGGTACAAAGTGCCAAAGGTACCTTCCAGATGGCTCCTCTGTCACTGACACATGCTCCTCCCTGATCAACCTTGGGTGCAGTTTCCCATACTGTCGGGCACCATCGCCCTGGTCTTGTCCATCGTAACCCAATCCAACTACAGGAGAACCTCGTTTATCCGGGACCCTCGGGGGGAGCGCATGCCGGATAACTCATTTTGCCGTTGTTTTTAGAGGGTTTCTCTTTTGGAATCGCCCAAAATCCCAATAAATACTGTGGTTTTTGGAGGTTGTTGTTGTTGTTGTTTTAGGGCTGCGAGGGTCCCTTGGGGAACACCTGCCCTGGTGATGTCCTATGATGCTATCACAGCGCGGGTAGTTGACCTGTCTTCCTCAGGGAAAGGGACAGGTGAGGCGGATGACGGCGTGTTGCCAAGAGGGGGAACGCAGCCGCCGCCAGCGGGGGGGGCAGGTCAAAGGTGGTGACATTCAGGGCGAGGAGTTGAAAAATGTGCACTACACTGTGAGTGGAGCGAGACAGTCCAGACACGCAGCAGAAAGGGTCAATAGTCTCCGGAAAATTCATGCCCCAAGGGCAGGGGGGGGTCAGGGGACAGACGGAGGCGATGCGGGTGACTGTGAGTGTGTTGCCCCGGCGGAGGCGGGGAGGACTCCGGACCGGGATTTTTTTCCGTACCCCGGCTGGGGGGAAGAGTCATTGGTATGGCCCTGGAGGTAGGCGGGGGCATCGCGAGTGGGTTATTCCGGGTGGAGGGGCAACCGGGAGATGAGGGTTGGCTGGGGGAAGCGGCAGAGGGAAGGGTGTCGTGTTTACACTTTTAAAGGGCCCATCCTGGCGCGAATCAGCCACCTCGTTGCCTGGGATACCAGGTGGGGGGGAACCCCCATGGAGGCGTTCCCCACCCCTTTGGGTAAGGTAAAGGGCCTCTGGATGGTTGGACGAGGGACGTGGGATCGGGAGGCCCGGGAGAGGAGGAAGGGGGGGGGGAGGGGGAGTCTGGTGACACAGCCTTGCCCAACTAAATTTCTGCCGATTTCTCATTTTTTGAAAAAATTATACCTAATTAATCCCGGGTCAATTAGGCCGTTTTTTGAGGCTGCCGTTTTTTTAAAATGCCGGTTAAATGAGGTTCCCCTGTTTTTTGGTACCGGTTAGGGTACGCCGTATAAAAAAAATTTCTTTTCTAAACTTTGCCATGCCAATTTTCCTATGTAAAAGGGAAATTTCCAAGCGTTTTTTATCTATTCCTTTTTTTGCTTTGAGCATTCTTACTTGCAAAATCGCACTTTAAGCTATGTTTTGCATATAAATATAAAAGTCCTTTTTGCATAGCAAGAAGTCCAAACCAAAAAGTTGAAGGGGACAAACCCCCCTTAAAATCAATTTTACTAGAAAACACCCTGCAAATCGAAAAAACTATATTTTCTTTTCATTGGACCAAAAGGGTACCCTAATATGCATTAAAATTAAACTCTTCGCATTTAATATTTTGCGAGAAAACTTTTGACATGGAGAATATCAAAAGAAGCGGAATTTAATTAGCTTTCCATGATATAACAAAAAACCTCGATTTCCCGGACCTCCATTTCCCGGGTATCAATTTGCCCGGGGCAAAACCGAGGTCCGGGGGTATGCGAGTCCGCCCCGGGCAATTTTTTTTTTTTTTTTTTTTTTTTTTTTTTTTTTTTTTTTTTTTTTTTTTTTTTTTTTTTTTTTTTTTTTTCGTTTAAATGCCTGGTCTGTTTTGTAAATTTACAAGTTGTCCGCCGGTCCGAGCGTCCCCCTGTCACCCCGGTTAGTCTCCCCGGCCTCCCGCCAGGTGGCAGCATGCTCAGGGTCGTATTTTTTACATTTAGGGCCCCGACATTTACGGTTCAACCCCACCGTCCCTCAGCCCCGACTCCCCCTCCCCCGGTGAGGAACACTCTGAGACTATTGAACACTTTTTGCGCCCCCCGCCAGGTACAGCATGCTCAGCGGGCGTATTTTTTACTTTTGGGCATAAGCCTCCGGGTTTACCGAAAAGCCCCCGTTAGTACCCACCCCGCTGCCCCTGGTGGAGGAACGTCTCTTTGAGACTATTGAACACTTTCTGCTGCTCCCGCCAGGTGGCAGCATGCTCAGGGGACGTAAAAGTCCGCGGCGGGTAGTTGATATTGGCGGTTGCCGGACAGTAAATACTAGAGTAGGAAAACGTCTGTGGGGGGGTAATGGCATCGGACTTTTTTTTTTTTTTTTTTTTATTGTGTGATTCCCGGACTTTTGCGGTTCCCGGACCAGTGCCCCCCTATTAGTCCGGGAAAACGGGGGTTTGTGTGTATTTCGTTTAGGGGATAAATGAATTAGCAGCATGCATAATTAGAAAACTAACTAAATATAAAAAATCATGAAATTGGGTAATTTCCTACCTAATATATGTTTATCAGTATAAAAGATATACTGTTATCTTCGGAAATGTTTGTTCTATAATATTATTAAAAAAAAACCCGTAAAAAACACAAAAGAAAAATCCCATTATGAGACTCAAGAAATTGCATGAACTTAAACTCTTCGCCATTTAATTTTTGTGAGAAAACTTTTTACATGGGAATATCAATAGAAGCGGAATTTCATTAAACTTTCCTTTGATATATTTTGTTTTCTGATAAATGAATTAGAACTATGCATAATTTGCGTTAAAATAAATAAATAACCCATCAATCGGAAAAATTGCCCGGTTTCATGATGCTATATATTTAGTTAACGCTAATTTATGCATGGTTCTAATTAATTTATCAGAAACGGAAATATATCAATGGAAAGCTAATGAAATTCCGCTTCTATTGATATTCTCCATGTAAATTTTTTTTCTCGCAAAATATTAAATGGCGAAGAGATTAACTTCATGCATATTTCTTGAAAGTATCATAATGGCATTTTTTTTGTGTTTTATGGTTTTTTATTTGATAATAGTATAGAACAAACATTTCCGAAGATAACAGTATACCTTTTATACTGATAAACATATATTAGGTAGGAAATTACCCGATTTCATGATTTTTTATATATAGTTAATGCTAATTTATGCATGCTGCTAATTCATTTATCACTAAACGAAATATATCAATGGAAAGCTAATTAAATTCCGCTTCTATTGACATTCTCCATGTAAAAAGTTTGCTCGCAAAATATTAAATGGCGAAGAGTTTAAGTTAATGCATATTTCTTGAAAGTCTCATAATGGCATTTCTTTTGTGTGTTTTACGGTTTTATATTTGATAATATTATAGAACAAACATTTCCGAAGATAAGAGTATACCTTTTATACTGATAAACATTATATTAGGTAGTAGTCGGGTCACTTAGGGCGGAAAAAAGGCTTTCGCTTCACCTTAGGTGAAGGAAGTATTTTGAGGGTCTTATCCTAAGCATTTTGTGCCGCTGAATCCGAAAATCGTAGTTGGGTCACTCGTTAGCGGTAAGTTTTCGCGCAATTTGCAATTTGGCAATTTGGCAATAAAATTGGCAATTACAAATTGCAAAAGGGAGAACCAGACGTCGTAGAGACCTCGTTTGGACTCAAATTGAAGCTTATTAAGAGTGCAAAAAATGTTATTGAGTAACTCCGTGGTTGTATCTGTTCGGATTACTGATCTATAATGGAAATTAGAGATAAGTGGAAAAAATTGGGAAAATATAAAAGGAATAATTTTGGCCTTAAAGCCTGATTTTCTTAATAATTAAAACTAAATTTTAATTAGTAAAAAAGTAAAATAACAAACAATTGTTCTTAGGACACATTTAATTAACAAATTTTGTGCAAGGGTGGGTACAATTATTGCGTAGAACAGGGTATTTCAACTGAAAAATGTTTGGGATAAGACCCTCAAAATACTTCCTTCACCTAAGGTGAAGCGAAAGCCTTTTTTCCGCCCGAAGTGCACGAGTATTAATCCAGAACACAAAATTTCAAACAACGAAACCGAGTCTCCTCCGCGTATTTTTGGAAAATAACAATTAGAACACAAAAAATCCCTTACTTGCGATAGCGAGCGTTCACAAGTTGAAAAAAATCGAATATTAGTCGTCTACGCCATGGACGTCCTCATGCCCATCTTCCTCGTGTTGAGGGGCACATCTCGGGGGAGCAATCGCAAAGCTCCGACAAGGATCTGCAGGCGTTGACAGCGGCAGCGATTGGTCGAGCAGTTCGTCTTGCATCCCCCACTGCATCCCATCCATGATACTTTGGGGGGCGGGAGGCAGGGTGGAAGGGATAGGCCGCCAGGTTTGGTCCGTAGCCGTACTTGGTCGGGTCGAGGGTCACCAACTCCTTCTTCACAGCCCCCTCCCAGACGACGGCCTGTAGCTGGGCTCGCATAATGTGCTGGGTGGTGGCGTTGACTGTCGGGGGGCCAGTGCTGCTCCAACCTTCTTCTTCTGAAGTGCCGTCCACCTCGCCTGCGGCAGAGAGCAGGTAAAATCCGTAAATTCTGCTCACGAATCGGCACAGCACGTCCAGGCTCTCTTGCGTCAGCGGACCAGGGCTTCGGAGTGTACCCAAAGCGTCGAGGGTTCCCTGGTCGGCCGCCCGGAACCCACAGGCCAAGCTTGCAACTTGCCTTTCCTGAAGAGGGGCGCAAGTGGTGTCGCAACCATCAGAGCATGGAAGGACGTGTCACATCCGCGTGAGGGGCCCATTCATCTTTGGATGAGCTGAACGTTGAAAGTCGTCTTGCAAGCTGGAGGCACGTGTTGGGAGGTATCTTGGGAAGTGTCGGAGGAGGAGGACGAGGACGTCAGTGTCCGGAGAAACTACGGTTGCCTCCACATCTTTGTCGAGCATGGAGAGATGATATATCATCTTAGTGTCCGCTTCCTCTTGTTCTGAAGCGAACTTGGCTCCGTCCGGTCCAGAAGTTGCCACGGCTTTGTCGCGCCACGCGCAGACGACGCGTAACCCCCATGAATGGTGCTGGATTTGGGGAGGCAATGAGAGAGGTCATAGCAGTCTTGTGCTTTTGGTGGACAAGATGTTAGCCATGGTCATTCCAGCTTTGATCCTCGTGTGCTTGGATGTCGATATCGTATCCTCCAAACCCCGGGCTCGCTGTTCCCTCGTCTTGTCTTTGAGGGACGCGCCGATGTCGTACCTGTCAAAGACAAGGTGCAACTCCCCGTAGCCAACACCAGTTGGGCAACTCTCTGCAGGAGGGATCCAACCAGGTCCTTTAAAGTTTGCTGAGGGCCGGAAACGGGGTGCTGCTGAAGGATAGCCATCCCGTCGAGGACCAGCACGCGAGAGGATGAAGGGGTTTTCGAGGCCGTGGAGACCGCCGCGTTCATTTCTCCAGAACCCGAGAAGGGCACTTTTTGTCGTGACCCGGGTGGCCTTGGTCGTCAAAGAGGGCAAGAGGGAACAGGGAGAGCTCATAGTTGGAGATGATGGTGCGAAGGTCCAGACTGCTGTCGAGTTGGAGGCGAGCAGAGGCGCCCGAGTGAATCTGAGGATCCCGTGACAATCACCTGCTTCCCTCCGATTGAAACTTTGGCTTTCTTGCCCAGCGTTTTGAATGTATTGGTAGGCTGACGATGCAGGACCTCCCATGGACTTTGCTGCGCAGTCCTGATTTCCCTTTCCCCCTTCGTACTTCAAGAGAGCTTCCTTGGGCCCGTCTCCTCTGATTCCCTTTTCAGTGCGTCCACCATCTTATCTGGAACAACCTTGCGGGAAAGGACGGTGGTGAGTTGGGCTTTCTCGCGAGTGAAGGGGTTATGCTGGCGAAGAAGACCAGCACCTCTTTTGGTCATCTCGTGTGTCTTCTTCGTGACCGCTGGGCTGTCCTTGTGGTGCTTTGATGCCCTAGCAGAACTTCCGAATGATTTGGCCTTGATTGCCAAGAGTTCGTCTTGGATCAAGAAGAACTTGGTCCTCGTCGAGGGAAATTTTTTCATTTATTGCGAAAATTTCTTACGTTGTCATAAATACGAAACCCTGAGGGGACAGTCAGAGAAAAGTTACCATTTTCTATTAATCAGACGGGAGTGCCTTTATGAGAACAGATACAGCCAGAAACATTTCATGACTTTTGATGTGAAATTAAGGCCAAAATTATTCCTTTTATATTTTTTTCCATTTTTTCCACTTGTCTCTAATTTCCATTTTAAATTCAGGGAATGCGACAGATACAACCACGGAGTACTAAATAACATTTTATGCACTCTTAATAAGCTTCAATTTTAGTCCAAAAGAGGTCTCTACGACGTCTGGTTCTCATTCTGCAATTTGTAATTGCCAATTTTATTGCCAAATTGCCAAATTGCAAATTGCGCGAAAAACTTCCGCTAACGAGTGACCCAACTACGATTTTCGGATTCAGCGGCACAAAATGCTTAGGATAAGACCCTCAAAATACTTCCCTTTACTAATGTGAAGCGAATCGCCCTAAGTGACCCTACTATAGGTAAACTTGTACGGGGAGCAGAGCGGTGATAACTAGATGGTGTGACGTCACGGGTGATCCATCAGGCCTTCTCTATCGGTGGCCTCGATTATATCCCCCCATATTAAAAAAAAAAAAAATTCTAGGTGAATATTAAATTTCTGAGTCATGCAAATATCAATAAACATAAGATAAATCATGTAAATATATAAATCTACAGTAAAAATACACAATAAAATTACAGAACTGTACAGGTGTAGTGTACAGCACTGTCAGTCCTACGTCTGGCAGCCGGCAGCTGCATCATGATGGCGGAGATTTCTTCCTCCTCCTTGGTGTTGGTTGTAGGGCTGTGAGGACCCCTTGAGGAGCCCTATGATCCTGGTGATGTCCTATGGTGCTATAGAGGCGGGTAGCTGACCTGTCTTCTTCAGGAAGGAAAAGGTGAGGCGGATGACAGCGTTTGTCCTCAGGGGTAGGCAGGGGCCAGCGGGGCAGGCGCTCCCCAGCGGGGTGGGCAGGCTTTACCCTCTTTTACTTTTTTATCCCGTAGGATTATGGGATTTTTGTTATAACACGTGTCATTATTTAGGTCATTTTATATTTTGGGGGGGTCAAAAAAATAAGGGGGTTTTTTAAAGGTTTTGAGGGCGGGGTAGCCAGTGATGGGGAAATTTTCTCCCGCGGCCCACCCTCAACCCCCCCTCGGAAAAATGTCGTGTGACACACCTTTAAAGGCTGTTCAACTCTTTACTTGCGATTTCGAGAGGTTTTAAAAAAAACCGTTTGTCAGGTGGTGCCGGATGACAATTTTTGTGACGTATACTCCCCCCAGCCAGTCAGGGCCTTCCTACCTTTTTCTACCTACCGGGGGAGGCTTGCGGGATAAGGTAGAAAGGCCCCGGTATATTAGGTGGTGGGGGAGGGGTGGGGCGGGGATACCCACCCCCGTTGCTGGTCTGGGGCCAAGGCCAATGGGCCCAGACCCCTTGCCAATACAACATTGGCCCAAAAAAAAGAAACCCCAATTAAAATATTTTTTTTTTTTTATTATTATTATATTTTTTTTTTTACGTTTAGCCTAAGCGTGTGGATAGGAGATCTTTAGTTTTGTCGAATCGCCGTTTGGGGTGCGGGGCCCGGATTTTTTTTTTTTTAGGACACCTTGTCTCAAGGTGAAAAATTAAATTTTCTATGATGTTTTACCCAGGCTAGGGCATGCAGCCCCCAAAAGGGCCCCCCGTCACACCGCAACGGCAGCAGGTTAATTTCATGTGGGGTTTCTTCGGTCACCGAAGTCTTTGACAGTTGCCCTTGGTGAGACTTTAACTAGGACCTTCGCTCCCTACCAGGGTCTTGAAAGAGTTGCCCCCGGCGGTTCGAACTCGGGGCATTGATTTTGCACTCCAAGGCGCAACCATTTGGGCCCCCGCCTCCCCTAAAAATAGCTCAGTGATGGAATTAAAAAATTAAAAGAAAATTTTCCAGTGTGGATCATAAAAGCTTTGCCTGGCGCCGGGGCCCCTAACCTCATAAATCCCATCAGACATTACCCAAAACTTAAAAAAAAAAAAAAAAAAAAGGAGGGAGGTCCCAATAAATTTTGAATAATGGGGTCGGGTCGAGAGGGTTTACTTACTTGAAAAATTTTGGGTGTTTCTGATTTTTTTTTTTTTCGATATGGCATAGTACAGGGAGGTTTTCCCTTATAAGGGAGGTCCCCAAAAATACGAGCAGTTAGGGTTTCCCCCTGGCATTGTAAAGCGAAATCTCTATAAAAGAAAAAATAACTAATGGGAAAAAATTTGGTTTGGTTTCCCGGACCATCAAATTTAAAAAAACTAAAAAAAAACCCAGGTTTTTTAAAGTAAAAAAAACTGTAGCAAACACAAAAAACACCCAGTGTCATATTACCCACACGTATACCTATTCTGTAGAAAAAGCATTCTGAAAGAGAAAATAGCACACAAAAAAAACATAATGCACTTTAAATTTAAACAAAAAACATGCTAAACAAGCAAAAAGACGATGTAATGTATGGGACGCCGCAGGGATAAAAGAGAAGGGAGTGTAGAGGTCCCAAGGTTGGGGCCGCCCCACCTGCTAATTACCCCTAAAGGTCAGGCAGCGCCATATGCTTAATTTCCCTTCAGGTCATGCCCTTTCTAGGGGGTGACCCGACTGCGGTCCCAAGTTGGAGCCGCACACCTGGCTAAATTACCCTAAATGTCAAGGCCGCGCATATGCTTAATTACCTTCAGGTCAAAGGGTTTCTAGGGGTGGGCCTGACTTGGGTCCCAAAGGGTTGGGGCCGCACACCTGCTAATTACCCTAAATGTCAGGCCGCCCATATGCTTAATTACCCTTCAGGTCACGGCTTGCTAGGGGTGACCTCACTGGGGTCAAAACCAAATCCCCTTTTGTCCAGCCTGGGAGGGGTAGGGCACGCATTTTTAACTTGAAAATTTACTCACCCCAGTTTGAATGTCGTATCATTGGATTTTTGATCTCGTATATTGAAAATAGACCCTAATTACACATCTCGTATCATCGGATTTCGTATACCGAATGCTCGTATAACGGGACCTCCCTGTACGAGCATTCGATATACAAGAATCCGATGATACGAGATGTGTAAATTAGGGTCTATTTTCAATATACGAGATCGAAAATCCAATGCTACAAAATTCAAACTGGGGTGAGTAAAATTACCAAGTTATTTACTAAAGTAAATTAAAAGTTATTTACTAAAATTATAAATTTATTTACCGACTACAGTGGTACCTTGACTTACGAGTGCCCCAACTTATGAGTTTTCCGAGTTACGAGCAGTCGCTCGATCGATTTTTTGCTTTGTGTTGCGAGCCAAAATCTGAGATACGAGCATTTTTTTTCTTTTTTTTTTTTCTTTTTTTTTTGTTACGAGCGAGCTTCAGATACGCCACCGCTGGTTGGCGCAGCGAACGCCACAACATCCGCCCAGCATCCCGCGTCTCACCTGTTCACTTCACCTGGTTACCTCGCCGTGGAAGCATCTCTGTTGTGTTGTGCTCACACAGGCGAATGCAAATAGCGGAGGGTGAGTGCAGTACGTTTAGCGGCAGTTCCACCCACAACTGTTTCCAACAGCTGATACACAGAGTATAAACAAACACTGGCGAATGCAAATGGCGGAGGAGAAGTGCAGTACATTTAGCGGCAGTTCCACCCACAGCTGTTTCCAACAGCTGATACACAGAAGCTTAAGTTGCTACACTTAAGCTTCATGTCAAGTTCAGAAGAATCTCAAGAGGTAACCATACTGTGTTTCATCTTGAGAAACTGAAGGACGTGACATGTGCTCATGAGTATGCGGTGGCAGTCTCAAATCGGTTTGATGTGCTCGGTGCTCTCGGGGATCCCGTAGAACTGTTGGGATACTTCAAACGTGAAACTCTACAGGCTGCCAAGGAGTGTATTGGGGAGCGCCCGAGGTCAAGGCGTGGTTTGTTCGACGGAGACGCTGGAGAAAATCGAGGAGAGTCGCGCTGCCAGGCTGGCTGGGACCGGGACCAGCACAGGGCTCTGTCACGCCGGACTAGAACCCTCCTGGGGAGAGACAAGGAGAGGTATGTCAGGAGTCCACGAGGATGTCGAGGGTCTTTGAACGCTAATGACCTCTGACCGCCTACCGAGCCCTGAAAAAGCTCCGTTCCAAGTCTCCTTCTCGGGCGAGTGCTATTCGAACAGCAGATGGGCGCCTTGTGTCGGACAGGATGGGCAGATGGCTCGTTGGGCCGAGTACTTTGGGCATTTGTTCACGGTGGGACCCCCCAAAATGAGCAGCTTCACACCACTGGGTTACAGGCAGTGGATGCCGATCCCCCCCATACGAAACCGCACCCTCTTTGCCCGAAGTCAGAGAGGCTGTAGCAAAGTTGAAGGGTGGAAAGGAAGTGGTGTTTGTAATATCAGTGCGGAAGCTCCTCAAAGCGGGGGGTGAGGCCATGATCCGTGGTTGCATGCTGTCCTGACTGCCGTGTGGCAATCAGGGTACCATTCCTCCTGACTGGAAAAGGGGGTTGGTCGCCCCTATCTGGAAAGGGAAGGGGACCGTCAGGACTGCAACAATTACCGCGGTATTACAATGCTAGCATTTCCAGGCAAGGGCTTGCCCATCTATTGCTGACACGAATTCGCAGTCATCTGGTGAAGCATCGGAGACCTCAGCAGTCTTGGTTCACGCCTGGTAATCAACAACGACCGTATCCTAGCGCTTCGTGTCCTGGTGAACGCCGACGTGAGTTTTGACAGGGATGCTTGCAGCCTATGTTGATCTCAAGAAGGCGTTTGACTCAGTGCATTGTGAGTCACTCTGGGATCTTCTGCGACTTTGAGGGGTTCCCGCAACGACTATTGGTTTGATATGGTCTGTATTGGGACTGAGAGTGCTGGGGAAGTGTGGGGCAGGTGTATCCAGCTTCTTTCTGTGAATACAGGAGTGAGGCAAGGGTGCGTCTTGCCCCATCACTTTTCAACGCTTGTATGGACTGGGTATTGGACAAGGGTTTTAGATCAAAGTGATTGTGGAGATCCCTCGGCAACACCAGATCATGGGTCTTGTTTTGCCCATGATGCAGTAATCTTTGCTGAGTCGCTGGAGGGGCCTCGTAGGCTTTTTAGGCGCTGCACGAGGAGCAAAGCTTTGGGATTGAGGTCAATGGCTCGACCAAGGTCCAGTGTTTGGAGACTTACTAGATAAACCTACGTCTTTTTCGATGTGGGGGACATTAGATTTTGGAAATTTTAATCCCTTTGGTAGCGCGTCCTAATGACGGCGAGTATGTAAAGAAGTTACGGCGGATTGGCTAGCCCCGGTGTTATGGACTCCCTCAGGGGGAGTATTTGGCTTTGTCGGTACCTTGCAGGAACAAAGATCCGGATCTTCCAGTGGCTTGGACCCCTGTTTACTCTATGGTTTGAGACATGGACCAAAATATGACTTGAAGAGACAAATCAATGTTTTGGTAAAAAGTGTTTGCAGAATCATGGGTATCGTGGGGATACGTGTAAAATCAGCATTGCCCCCGTGAGACTGAATCGGGGGGCCTTTTCCCTGCAAGCCGTCACCCCAATTCGCTATAGGGCATGTGGCACGTCCCCGAAACCGATCCTTCCATGGGGGTTTATCGTAAGAACAATTGGCGTGGGGAGGCCAAGGGGGGGCCCCCAAAAGGGCTCGTGCTTGGGAAATTTGATTTTTGGGCGAAGTGTTGGTATGGGAAAGAAGCCTGCAGGGGAAACTCGCGCGTGGTGACCCCCAGGGTGGCGCGTAGGGTGGGCGACGGGCGACGCGCCCCCCCGCGTATGCCCAAAATGATTGATTGATGTTTGATCACAATTTGTAAACACGGCGAATGCAAAGCGGAGGGTGGTGCAGTCCAGTCTTAAAGGACAGTAACAAAATTGGGGTTTTTTTGGGGGGGCGGAACGGATAAAGGGTTTTTTAAATTAATTTCAATGGAGAAAATAGATTTTGATATATTAACGAGCAAATTTGATTTACGAGTTTGAAAATGAACAAATTTAAACTCGTAATCAAGGTACCACGGATTGTTTTTTTACCTAAGGTTGACGATAAACAATCTGAAAATAGATAATCTGGTGGCCGTACGCAAATATCCCCCTACAAAAAATTCACATCATGGACGAGTACAATGATTTCAGATGGCAGAGACGAGTTTGGGCAGTGGAAGACGCGCACCCCTCCCTTGCCCTTACCTACCCACCTTTTGAGTCTATTTATACGCGGCAGCACCGAGGATCTTTCCTCTTCCCGAGCCCCTTAAAATTTCATAATGGAACATAAATTTGCGCCAACAATGCAGTGCGCAGCGCCGTATGACCCCGGGTTTAGGGGCCCATCGTGACGATCGTGACGCTTGGACCCCGGGCGGGAAACAAAAGTTGTGCGTGACTAAAAATCGGGAAACCCCTGTTTTTGTCCCCAACGCAGCGGATCGTAGTTTTATCATGATGCTATCGTTATCTATTTGCAGCTTCGTGAAACATGATCGTCGTTGTTTTTCGTGACGATAAAAAACCCCGTTATTTACTGCGCCTTCCCCCCCTTTTTTGCACCCTCTTCCCCCCTTTTCCCCCCTTTTCTCATTCCCCCCTCCCACCACCCCCGACCCCCCTCCCCCTATCCCACCAACTGAAAACCCCCCCCCTCCCTACCCTTCCCTCCCCCCCACCACGTGAGACACTCCCCCCGTTACCCCCTCCCCAAACTACCCCCAACACGTTAACACCCCCCCCCACCAACACCACCCTTTTCCCACCCCCCCTTTCCCCCACCAAACCCCAAACCCCTTCTTTTTATTACATCCCCCTCCCCCGTTTCCCCCCATTCACACCAACAAAACCCCTTTTTCCCCACCTTCATTTCTTGTCCCTTCCCCCATTACCAGGCAACCCCCCCCACGCTGCCTGACGCACGTGGTACGTTCATGCACCGTCAGGACCGGGTGGTTACATAGCCTATGTGACGAAAATGACCGTTATTTCCGGGGACATAGTGTACAGCGTCATGACCCCGTGGACCATCTTACGACCGTCATGACACATAGTACGGCAGCGGACATTTTTGGGGCTTGTGGTCTGCTTTTTTTGTGGTTTTAAATTTCACGATAGCATAAATAATCAAAATTGGGGGCGCTATCGTGGTTTGATTAGGAATGTGGGGGCAGCTCAAGTGATCAAAGGGGGGTAGGAAGAATGTAAAAACCGTCATCCCCGCAAAAACGCAGTACCCTGTTTCTCTCGAGCCCGGAAGAAAACGGGACTCTCAGCTGGTCTTGCCCGCTTTCCCTTTTCCCCAACAACTTACCATTTGAGTGTAGCATGTCAGTTTTAATTTAAAGGCGGTAGTTATTTGTGGCCATTTTCTCTTTCAGAATGCTTTTTTTTACAGAAAGGTAGTACATGTGAGATATAGACGCTGTTTTTTATGGTTTGCTAAGGTTTTTTTTTAGCTTGAAAAAAACATGTCTATTTTTTTTTTTTTTTTTTTAAATTTAGGGGTCCTGGGAAACCCAAACCCCATATTTTTTCATTATTATGTGTTCGTTTTACGAGATTTTGCTTTTCAGTATGCCCGGTGGAACTAACTGGTTGATTTCGGACCTCCCTGTATTTACCTTTTAGGGTGGCAAGAAAGCTGTGCCCCCCCAGAGAGTTAGCACCCCCTTTTGACCATTCGGCCATGATAATTTTTTGGAGTGCTGGGGGGAGGGGGCGGTTGGAAGCAGATTTTTCGTGCGGCCTTAAAACCCCTTCCCGGCGCTCTACACAATATCGTGGCCCGTATGGTCCCAAAAGGGTGCTAAGCTCTCTGGAAAAGGGACAGCTTTTTGCTAAACCATAAAAGGGTGAAGTAATGCCATATTTCAAAAGGGAAAATATCAGAAAAAACCCAAAAAACTCAAGTACTATATTTTTTTCTGAGTTTACGTGAAGGGAGGTCCCCTTATAGAGATTTAATTCGGGAAACCCATGATCGAGATGTGTAAATTAGGGCCTTTTTTTCAATATACGAATCGAAAAACCCAAAGTTACGACTTCAAAATGGGGTGAGTAAAAATTACAAGTTTTTTTCTAAAGTAAATTACAAGTTATTTTATAAAATTATAAAATAATTTTTTGCTAACACAAACCTCGATTTCCCCGGGCTAATAGGGGGGAGACTGGTCCCGGGGGCCACAAAAAATGGGGAATTCAAGGAAAAAAAAAAAAATAATAATTTTTATTAATAATAAAAATAAAAATATATATATAGATATATATATTTATATTAATATTTTATAATATATATTTTATATAAAATTATAAATTTTTACTGTCGGACCCCGCCGAACAAGACAGTTCGGCCCCGACCCCCGTGCACGGCAAATTCGTGTTCGGCGAAAAACATTCAATAGGAAAAATAGGGGGTTTCTTCCCCGACCCTCACTTTTTTGGGGGGGTCAAAAAAAAATTTATTTTTTTTTATAAGTAAAAAAATAGGTAGTTCCCCGAACCTCATTTTTGGAGGGTAAAAAAGTTTTTTACATTTTGGGGGAATAAGAGAAAAAAACAACTGTTATTACAAATTAAAATTTTTATAAATAAAAAATACCTTAAAACTAGAAAATGGTTTTCATTAACTATAAAAAAAAATAGAGGTAACGGGGTGCTTGGCTGGTGTAGCAGGAGGCATGGCTGGTGTGCTGGGTGGAGATCACTCACGGGCTGTATCATCTGGACATCAAAGCCACATAATGGGATGGGAGAGACAGATGACATTGATGAGGTAGTATTATCTGGTGTAGCAGGAAAGTAACAGGGCTGCCGGGGCTAGTGTAGTAAACAGGAAAAGTGTAGCAGGGTAGAAAGCTTTTTGGCGGGTTTGGGCTGCTGGAGATGGTTTGAAGAAAGCTGTGATGGGCTTTTGGAAAGCGCACGAGCAAGAGAGAGAAAGACTACGTGTAGCAGCTCTGGCGGCCCAGGCTGAGCGTGCCCAGGGGTGTCCCCGGCAAAATGGCCGCCGACAGCATCGACAACATCCGCGGGAAAAATTTAAATTAGTGTTATCGCGAGTTTTAAAAATCTGGGTTTGGCAAGTCATGGGATTTTTACCTATTTGTGTAAGTGCGAGTTCGTGCAGGGCGAACTCGTGTTCGGGGGGGGTCCGACAGTAAAATATTATATATATATATTAATATATATATTTATA
Organism: Chionoecetes opilio; assembly: GCA_016584305.1. NCBI lineage: Eukaryota > Metazoa > Arthropoda > Malacostraca > Decapoda > Majidae > Chionoecetes > Chionoecetes opilio. The sequence continues at coordinate 679 of JACEEZ010007348.1, read as the reverse complement.
TAGTATATATAATATAAAATATATATTATATATAGTATATAGTAGTATATATTATATATATATAATATATAAAATATATAGATATATATATATATATATATATATTATTATATATATTATATATAATATATTTTATTTTTATATATATATAGTCGATGCCATTACCCCACCCCCGGACGTTTATCCTACTCTAGTTTTTTACTGTCCGGCAACCGACAATATCAACTACCCGCCGGCGCCGCAGACTTTTACGTTCCGCTGTGGCATGCAGCCACCCGGCGGGAGGCAGCAAAAAAAGTGTTCAATAGTCTCCAGAGACGTTCCTGCACCAGGGGCAGTGGGGGGGGGAGGGGACTAACGGAGGCTGTGCAGGGGAACCGTGGGGTGTCGTGGTGCCCAAATGTAAACAATACGACTGCTGAGATGCTGCCACCTGGCGGGAGGCAGCAGAAAGTGTTCAATAGTCTCAGAAATGTTCATGCACCAGGGCAGGGGGAGTCAGGTGACTGACGGGGGAGGTTGTGTAGGTGAACCGTGAATGTTGTGTGCCCAATGTAAAAAAATACGACCCCTGAGCATGCTGCCACCTGGCGGGAGGCGCGACACTGACCAGGGGTGAACAGAGACGCTCGGACCGCCGAACAACTTTGGGCAATTTACGAACAGGACCAAGCATTTC
>JACEEZ010007347.1:32500-45400 GCA_016584305.1 Chionoecetes opilio | reverse complement strand
TATATATATATATATATATTTTTTTCTATTATATATATATATATATTATATATATACTAATATTATATATTATATATATTATATATATTATAATATATGATGATAATATATATATTATAATATAATATAGATGTATATAATATAATATATCTATATATATATATATATATATATATACATATATATATATATATATATATATATATATTAATATATATTATTATCTATATATTATATATATATATTATATATATATATATATATATATTAGGGTGGCCCAAAAACACAAGGCTATAATTTTTGTTGATAAAATGCTGCTCCACAACGCTGATATGATTACATATGGCCTACAAGACCGTACATGCAACAAATTGGGGAGATATGAGCATATTTTAGAGGTCCCAACAATTTACACATTACAATCCAAATATTTTTTTTCAGCCGTATGTTCTATATATTACAATTATCACACAAATCATCATTATTTACAGTTATTGGTATATATAATGGCAACAACGAAGAGCTCACGAGACGTTTATCCCCTAGGTAAGACTGAGAAGGATATCCTGGGCTCTGGGCTGCCTACAAATGGAAAAGTTTTCAAAAACTCATGTTTCACCATCAAGTAAATGGACTCACAGTCAGTGAAAGCGCTAAAGCCACAATAGATGCGACAGTTGTTATATTTTATAAGGCCCGTATTCCAACGACCCAACAGGTTGATTCAGGCATACGAAAACTCTGTAAACTTTATGCCCAGTACTGTTCAGTGAAGGGTCACCGATTGACACTGCAAGATGGATGCCGAGTCAAGGAGGAGATGTTTTAAAGCAGACCATGATGAACTCTGCGATACCTCACGAAAGATGCCCTTAGCATCATGAAGAACAAGGTAGACCAGCTGTTCTTCCTCATGCAACAGCACGATCCATCTAGTGCAAGCATGTGGGGAATTGACATGTCCTTAACGCACATGGAGTGTCGCAAGCGCAAAAGGATTAAGCAGGAAATTGCCCGAAAGGAGAAGCATGCAAGTATAATGTATGCCCAAAAGGCTGGCATGGTTGTAGGCTCTGATTCATCTGGGAAATGAAAGTACTAGCAGTTCATGTGCCTCATCAGAAGATGACTTTCATCCTCTAAGAATTACAAGAAAATCTCAACCAAAGATGCAGAAGAAGAGAATTGTGACCAATGTAGTGGCAGCATCCCTCGACCGAGTGAAACTAACTTACCGCAGTGCAATGTTCGTTAATGGATCTGTGTCACAAGCACTTTAACATAACCTAACTGATGTGTCACTGTCTCGGAACACGAGTAGGCGATCTCGAATGGCTGCACGGAAAGAGTTGGTAACTATTGAAAAACATGCATTTTTACCAGACAATCCACTGCTTCTTCATTGGGACGGTAAACTGCTTACAAATATAGCAGGCAGCAATGAACGTGTGGATCGTGTTGCAATATTGGTCACTGGTGGCAAGATGGAGCAACTACTTGCTGTACCCAAGATTGGCCGAGGCACTGGAAAGGAGCAAAGAAATGCCTGTCCTCATGCACTGGATGACTGGATCCTAAAGTTCATGGTTCAAGGAATAGTCTTTGACACAACAGCATCCAACACCGGGTTAAAGATAGGTGCCTTCACCCTACTAGAGAAGGCCTTTGATAGAGAGCTTGTCTTGATTGCGTGCCGTCATCACATGTTTGAAATGATACTTTAAAACGTATTCACCATCACTTTGGGTGGTCCTGAGATGAGCTATTCAAACGCTTCAAGAAAAGCTGGCCTTTATTCAATAAGGCTCGCTTCCAGCCTGCCAATGACGAGATATTCGTTGGTATGCCTGAGAGTTTGCGACAAGAGGTGACTTTATTCAATGCTGATGCAGTCAAGAGCAAGACCACTCGAGAAAACTATAAAGAACTCCTTCAACTATGTCAGATATTCCTTGGGGGTTCATGAGATAGACAGCCTAGCTTCTGTGCACCCGGTACAATTATTCAAAATGCACGGTGGATGGCTAAGGCTTTATACTCGCTGAAGATATTCCTGTTTCAAGACCAGACAAAACTGATGACAGCAAAGGAAAAGGTTGCCTTGACACAAATTTTTCTCTTTATCTCACTTGTTTATGCACGCTAATGGCATGAGGCTTCCTTGCCGGAGAAAGCCCCACTCGACAACTTCAACTTCCTTGTTCTTCTCCATAAGTACCTTCTTTTCTCTACTTAGTGTCAGGGAGGCTGCGATCAAAGCGCTCTGTCGCCATTTATGGTATTTCTCTGAACACCTCGTGCCTCTCGTCCTCTTTGATGATCACATTGACGAGCAGACGAAAACGGCCATGGTTGACCACTTGTCACGTCCCCCAAATCGAACAGTCTTGAAGCGGTCGGACGGGCAGGATTTTAACCATCATGATGGTCAAACTCCTTCCTAAATCATAAGTAATAAATAATAATGATATTGAAGGTGTTTTCCAAACCAGGAATAAATGAAGTAAAATTTATCTAATTTATTTCAAAATCGAAAAAAGTACATAAGGTTGGTACCTCTAAGTACAGCCAAATATGTATGATTTTCTGCATGCAAACTCCCGTTGTGATATGTAACAGGATTAGCCTTGTGGATAATGAAAAATTTTTTTTTTTTTTTTTTTGGGCCACCATAATATATATATATATATATTATATATATATATATATATATCTATATATATAATATTTATATATATATATATATATATAATATATATATAGATATATATATATATATTATATATATATATATAATATATATATATATTATATATATATTATATATAATATATATATATATATATATATATATATTATATATATGTATATATATATATATATATATATATATATATATATATATATATATATATATATATATATATATATATATATATATATATATATACATATATATCGTTAAAAATGATAGTAGTTCAGCGTTTATTATAGTTTTCAAGATATTTTCGCCTTGTTTTAAGAATGTCTCATTCCCATTAGATATCAAGTTTATGACTTCGCCGTAGCTGGTCATTCTGCGTATCGTGATTTCGGGTTATGAACCCTTCTTCAGCAGCGGTGAGAGATGTTTTCTCCTCAGATGTAGAGATCATGCTCACACTCTACATCTGAGGAGAAAACATCTCTCACCCCTGCTGAAAAAGGATTCATGACCCGAAATCGCGATACAGCTAAATGACCAGCTACGGCGGAGTCATAAAATTGATCACTAAAGAAAATAAGACACTCTTAAGACTGAGAAAATATCTTGAAAAAGATAATAAACGCTGAACTAGCTATAATTTTTAACGAGATCTGCCGCAGAGAAATATCCTACTCGTATATAATATATATATACACACACACACTTAAGTGCAAACTAAGGGTTAGTCATTAGTATAGGTACACAACACTTCAAATTTTATTTAAATGATATCACTCTTATCAGAATGATATCACTCTGTTTTAGACCAGTGTCCTCCTCGGGACACACTCATTGTCTTGGGCGACTTCAATGCTACTACTGGCACTGTAAGAGATGGCTACGAGTTATGTGTTGGTCTCCATGGCTCCGGTACCAGAAACACTAACAGTTCTCTGCTTCTGAACTTTGCAAGATGCAGAAGGTTGAGAATTGCAGGTTCTTGGTATCAGAGGCCAGAGCTGCACCGCTGGACATGGTATAGTAGTGCTGGCGGTAGTTAATGAGATCGACCACATCCTCGTTAGTACTCGTTGGAGGATCCTCCAGAACTGCAGGGTTTACCGGAGTGCTGAGTTCTGTGGAACAGATCACAGATTTGTTGTTGCTACACTTAAGCTTCAAGTCAAGTCCAGAAGAATCTTAAGAGGTAACCATACTGTGTTTCATCTTGAGAAACTGAAGGACTTGACATGTGCTCATGAGTATGCGGTGGCAGTCTCAAATCGTTTTGAAGTGCTCGGTGCTCTCGGGGACCCTGTAGAACTGTGAGATACCTTCATACGTGAAACTCTACAGGCTGCCTAGGAGTGTATTGGGGAGCGCCCGAAGTCAAGGCGTGGTTTTGTCTCGACGGAGACGCTGGAGAAAATCGAGGAGAGTGCGCGCTGCAAGGGTGGCTGGGAACCGGGACCAGCACAGGGCTCTGTCACGCCGGACTAGAACCCTCCTGAGGAGAGACAAGGAGAGGTATGTCAGGAGTCTCGCTGAGGATGTCGAGGGTCATTTGAACGCTAATGACCTCCGACCCGCCTACCGAGCCCTGAAGAAGCTCCGTTCCAAGTCTCCTTCTCGGGCGAGTGCTATTCGAACAGCAGATGGGCGCCTCGTGTCGGACATGGATGGGCAGATGGCTCGTTGGGCTGAGTACTTAGGGCAGTTGTTCACGGTGGACCCTCCAACTGAGCAGCGTCACACCACTGGGTTACAGGCAGTGGATGCCGATCCTCCCATTGACGAGACCGCACCCTTTCTTGACGAAGTCAGAGAGGCTGTAGCAAAGTTGAGGGGTGGAAAGGCAGCTGGTGTTTGTAATATCATTGCGGAGCTCCTCAAAGCTGGGGGTGAGGCCATGATCCGCGGGTTGCATGCTGTCCTGACTGCCGTGTGGCAATCAGGTACCATTCCTCCTGACTGGAAAAGGGGGCTGGTTGTCCCTGTCTGAAAAGGGAAAGGGGACCGTCAGGACTGCAAAAATTACCGAGGTATTACACTGCTCAGCGTACCAGGCAGGGTGCTTGCCCATCTATTGCTGACACGGATTCGCAGTCATCTGGTGAAGCATCAGAGACCTCATCAGTCTGGGTTCACCCTTGGTAAGTCAACAACGGACCGTATCCAAGCGCTTCGTGTCCTGGTGGAACGCCGACGTGAGATTCGACAGGGGATGCTTGCAGCCTATGTTGATCTCAAGAAGGCGTTTGACTCAGTGCATCGTGAGTCACTCTGGGATCTTCTGCTATTTCGAGGGTTTCCTGCAAGGACTATTGGTTTGATAACTGGTCTGTATTCTGGGACTGAGAGTGCTGTGAAGTGTGGGGCAGGTGTATCCAGCTTCTTTCTTGTGAATACAGGAGTGAGGCACGGGTGCGTCCTTGCCCCATCACTTTTCAACGCTTGTATGGACTGGGTATTGGACAAGGTTGTAGATCAAAGTGATTGTGGAGCATCCGTCGGCAACACCAAGATCACTGATCTTGTTTTTGCCGATGATGCAGTAATCTTTGCCGAGTCGCTGGAGGTCCTGGTGATGGCTCTCGAAGCGCTGCACGAGGAGGCAAACCTTTGGCACTTGAGGTCTCCTGGCTCAAGACCAAGGTCCAGGTGTTTGGAGACCTACTAGATGAAGCAGTACAGTCTGTTCATGCGTGTGGCGAGGACATTGTGATCTTGGAAAGTTTTACATACCTTGGTAGCGCAGTCCATAATGACGGTGGGTCACGTCAAGAAGTCTTACGGCGGATTGGCATAGCCCACGGTGTTATGGACTCGCTCAGCGGGAGTATTTGGCGTTGTCGGTACCTGTGCAGAAGGACAAAGATCCGGATCTTCAAGTCGCTTGTGATCCCTGTCTTACTCTATGTTTGTTAGACATGGACACTAAATAGTGACTTGAAAAGACGAATCAATGCCTTTGGTAATAAGCGTCTTCGCAGAATCATGGGGTATCGCTGGGATGATTACGTGTCAAATCAGCGATTGCACCGTGAGACAGAATCGAGGCCTATTACCTGCATAGTCCGTCAGCGCCAACTTCGGCTATATGGGCATGGTGGCACGCTACCCTGAACCGATCCTTCCCATCGGTTGTGATCTGTAGTGAGACAATCGCGTGGAGGAGGCCAAGGGACGCCACAAGGCTCGTGGCTGTGGCAAGTTGATGTTTCTTGTCGAGAGCTGCTTGGTTATGGAAAGGAGCCTGCATAGGAGCTCGCGCGTGGTGACCCCCGGGAGTGGCGAGGGTGGCCGTAGGGTGGGCGAGATGACGCGCCCCCCGGCGTATGCCCCCAATGATTGATGATTGACTCTTATCAGATCCTGAACCTCAGATTCCTCATTCAGAGACCTCTGGTGACAATTCCATCTTGAGCATGTCCACGCTCAGTCACCTTTAACCTGCCCACCCTGCTGGCGGCGGCAGACGTCTACCCCTCACGGCAACACGCTGTCATCCGCCTCACCTGTGTTTTCCTGAGGAAGACAGGTCAACCACCACGCCTGTGATAGCATCATAGGACATCACAAGGGCTCATAGTGTTGCCTAAGGGATCCTCGCAGCCCTAAACAACACCAAGACACCAAGACAAGACAAGTCTTGCTCAATCTACCTGTCAGTTTGCGGCTGTGTTTACAAAGCTTGCAACTCAACATGGCCGCGCTCAAGAAATATCCGGATGTGTGACATTATGATAATACTATCTATTGGGAGTTTGCGGACATGTTTGTGTTTGCGGAAGTGCTTCTGCAAACGCAAATCCGCAAACATTTTCACTTCCGCAGATCCGCAAGCGAGTTCGGACTTCCGCAATTTGCGGATGTTGCGGTTTGCGGAAGTGTTTGCGTGCGTGCGTGCGTGCGTGCGTGCGTGCGTGCGTGCGTGCGTGCGTGCGTGCGTGCGTGCGTGCGTGCGTGCGTGTGTTGGACGAATGCAGGAATGCCGCGGTGGATATCACACGAGCAGGAAGTGACTGCCGGATTTTTTGGATATACGCCGCGACTGAGTCATGGGTATTGGCTCCCAAGTTGTGTTTGTATTCCATGATGCACGCTCTGCTTACCGAGGAAGTCGAGTGCCAACTGGGTGGAGGAATAGGAGTAGTAGTAGTAGTAGTAGTAGCAGTAGTTGTAGTAGTAGTAGTAGTAGTAGTAGTAGTACTAGTAGTAGTAGTAGTAGTAGTAGCAGGAGTAGTAGTATTAGTAGTAGTAATAGTAATAATAGTAGTAGTAGTAGTAGTAGTAGTAGTAGTAGTAGTAGTAGAAGTAGTAGTAGTAGTAGTAGTAGTAGTAGTAGTAGTAGTAGTAGTAGTGGTCATAACAGTGATAATATAAACCTTTGTATATCGATAGAAATAAAAGTTACACCAATATAATTAGAACCAATGAATGCAGAACCAATATTGTTGAGGGTTTTTATTCATTGCCTTCGAGGTTTTAAGAAATAAATCAGAGCACCTCAATCTAGAAATGAGAGTAAACACAAATAATATGACAGAAAAATCACGAAATTGTGAAAATGTTATATTGCAGTAGTAGATATCCGCGCTTGACTTACATATAGTCTTAGGCTTATTCCATCTGCTGCTATCATCATAGTACCATGTACTACTGCTCTTACCACACTCGCTAACATCATTATTATTAACACGTACTACTACTACTATTATTGCTACTACTAATAGCAAACATAATGATAATGATAATTTTTCAGTATCAAAGTGCACAGTTTAATTTCAGGGGAGCTGACTCACTTGTGCATAAATGCTTTTAATGTTATAATTGGGAGTAAAGATAATATTATAAATGGAATTGAAATTTTGCATGAGTAACTTTGGTATAAACGGTTTTAAATACAGTTTACGTAATTGGACAACAATAAATGATTAGTAAATGTTTCTATGAAGACATGATTTAACTATTATCTACATGAATTTGATTTAATTTAGAGATAAAGTATTAGTTTTTTTCATAAGTACAATAGAATAATAGAAACGCAAATAGTGCATAAAAATACCCAACAACACTACTCTCTTAAATAAATCATTCGCATAGATACGTGTACATATGTACACGTAATGCGTACATGTATATATATTTGAGGATCAATTTTAAGGTGATTCAGTGGTATTGTGGCGCCACTTATCATGTAGTCAAGATGCAGACCTGAGTTGTGACGTGAAGAGCGAGGATGTGCGTGTTGAGGGGAGGCGAAGCGTTGTTGGAGCATCTTAAAGGGAAAAGTTCCAATATTTTCCAAAGGTCAAGGACTACCATCTCTTTATGCTGTAGCAGCACTTGCGATTATACTTCAGTGTGCCTCCTCACTTCCATTTTCCGTTTTCTTTTTCTCTCGTCCTCTCGTTTTAAATGTGTTACTTTTGTAAACATAACATCATACACACACATACACATTTAATATACACTACCTGTTGTATTTACACACATTTACTATACAATCTTTTTACCTTTTTATTCCTTGTTATTTACATGTTTCTTTTCACATCATTATATTAACTATTAATGTAAGCACTCCATATGGAATTATATCCTGTATTTTCATTAAAACTATTTTGTATATACTGTTCAAGTTTGTGCAATAAAAAGCAGAGAGAGCAGAGACAAAACCAATTGATTGTCCTATTACTATCCATACATAGTAAGGGTTTAAGGCTTAAAGGACTAAATACTGCCGAGACTTCGGTTTGCCAATGACCTTAACGGACTCACTACGGCGAGGTTCATACCCTCGCTTGTGTCACTAACACCATACCCATTATGATAGTAACAATGTAACAATTGGTAACCCTGGAGTGACCCGAACACCCAGCTTAGGGCGAGGGCGCGGCTGGGAGCTATCACCTAGCCTACAGGTGTAAGCTAGCCCTCTCCCCCCAGCTACCCAGTCTTAGGGTAGCAAGGGCATTGCCAATCCTCTGCACCGGCGGACTACGTAGCTGGACACAACCGTGCTGCAGCTGGCGCCGCCCCTGCCACCGCTCCTGCCGCTCCGGTGGGCACCGCAGCCGGCACTCCCACTGCCGCGCTGCCCTTGGCGCTGACCCTGCCGCTGCCCCCGCCGCTGCCCCTGCCACTGGTAGGCTCCGGAGCAGACCCTGCCCTTGCAGCACCGCAGCCGGCACTCCCACTGCAGCGCAGCCCTTGGCGCTGCCCCTGCTGCAGCCCCTGCCGCCGCGGGCTGACTCCTCCCGCCCGACGCTGCTTCCTGCTGCCTGACGCTGCCTCCTGCCCCTCGCCGCCGCCACCGTCACCGTCAACAGCGCCACTAGCCGCCATGCCGCCTGACGACGACTCTACCATGACTGCTAACGTTGCCTTCCGTGCACCTCCATTCTGCAGCCAGGACCCATCCATGTGGTTTTCCATCTTGAAATGTAATTTCAAGGCTTCCCGCATCACTGTAAGTCTGACTCAGTTCTCCCACGCCACTGCTCTTCTGCCACCGAACGTGCTCTCGCAAGTCTCTGACGTCATTGGCAAGGCTGTCACCTCTGAGACTCCTTACGAAGACCTCAAGTGTGCCATTTTGTCCCGCCTGGAATCTACAGTGGCTGCACGTCTTCAGGGTCTTCTGTCGAAGGAAGAGCGTGGCAACGAGAAACTTTCAGACCTGCTACGACGTGTGAAGAAGTTACTCGTAGACAAGTACACGTCTTTCGACCAAGAACTATTCAAGCAACTCTTCTACCAAAGTCTGCCGCCCACCATCCAACGCAACCTCTTCAGTGTCAAGAGCAAACTCTCTCCCGAAGAAGTTGCCGAGCTTGCCGACGAGTTCATGGCGTCTCTTCCCGTGGACACCTCCTCTTCTGTCGCAAGCATCGATGTAAAACAGGACACTCAGCAACTCGCCAAGCTGGTGTCTCAGCTTACACTACAAGTCAGCGCCATCCAGCATCAGCTCAATGAAGAACGCTCACGTCGCCGTTCTACAACTCCGTACCGTTACTGGCGGCGATCAAGATCTGCTAGCCACTCAAGAGACAAGTATGGCTTCTGTTTCTACCACCAAAGGTTTGGGAAGGACGCAATCAAGTGCAACACACCATGCAATTTTGACAAGACTTTAAACACCAACGGCGATCACTAAAGGTGCATAGTGTTCGCCATGCTTCGTCAGCGCTGCTCTACGTCTACGATCCACTCTCCAGGAACAGGTTCCTCATCGACACAGGGGCTGAAGTCAGTGTCCTACCTGCAACAGCAAGCCAGAAGACACTACCACCAGTCACGCACCTCTACGCTGCCAACGGTACCAAGATACCCGTGTACAAGCGACAGACGCTGCGACTGGAGCTCAACCTTCGCCGTTATTTCGAGTGGACCTTCTATGTCGGAGAAGTCTCACAAGATATCTTTGGCGCCGATTTTTTCACACACTTCGACCTCCTGGTCAACATCAGGAATCGCCGACTCCAAGATCCTTTAACTTCTATCGCGACCTCAGCAGCAACAACCACTGGCGAGAGCACTCGCATCTCCACCGTCAGTGCAGACAACCCGTATGCTTCATGCTGAAGTCCTTCTCGACACTCACACAGCCTTACTCTCCAACTGGCCCTGCAAAATACCACGTCACGCACCACATCGAGACTACTGGACCACCGACTTAGGCCAAGGCCCGTCGTCTAGCTCCAGAACGTTACCAAGCAGCCAAGTCCGAGTTCGAGTCTCTCCTGCGTCAAGGTATCATCCGTCCCAGCTCCAGCAACTGGTCTTCTGCACTACACATCATCTTTAAGAAGAACGGCGACATCAGACCATGTGGAGACTACCGTGCACTCAACTCTCGCACCGTCATGGACAGATACCCAGTACCCAACATTCAAGAGTTCTCCTCTCAACTCTCTGGCTGTACCATCTTCTCCAGGATCGACCTCGTCAAGGCGTTTCAGCAGATTCCAGTCAATCCAGCAGACATCCCGAAGACAGCCATCATCACTCCGTTTGGCTTGTTTGAATACACCAGGATGCCATTTGGACTACGGAACGCCGTCCAGACTTTCCAGCGCTTCATGGACGAGGTCCTGCGAGGTCTACCCTTATGTTTTGCCTACATTGACCACCTTCTCATCGCCAGTTCTGACGCTGAAGCACACCGACAGCATCTCCAGCAGATCTTCACTCGTCTGCAGGACTACGGGATCCAGATCAACATCGACAAGTCTGTGTTTGGTGTCCCTTCGGTCGACTTTCTTTCGGTCGACGGCCACACTGTCTCCTCTGCAGGCATCACTCCACTCCAGTCAAAGTGTGAGTCCATCCAGCAGTTCCGGAAGCCGTCAACCCAGCGCCAGCTCAAGGAGTTCCTGGGCATGCTGAACTACTACAATTGCTTCATCCCGAACTGCTCACTTCTTCTCCGGCCACTCTAAGCAATGATCAAGCCCTGCAAGAAAGGACAGTCCATCACCCTCGTCTGGATCCCAGAAGCTGACGACGCCTTCCTCACTGCTAAGAAGGCCCTTGGTGACGTTTCGATGCTAAGATTCCCTTCTCCAGATGCCGACACTTCCATCTCTACAGATGCTTCAGGCATAGGTGCTGGTGCCGGTGAAATATCACAAAATAGGTGCTGGTGAATATATCACATACCAAAAAGTTGTGTCATAGTACTAAAACAATTATAAAAGGATACAGATATTGCTAAAAATATGGTAGGTTATATAATTGATGTGTTATTTAAAAGGAGGCTGGTAAGTCTACATTTAAATGTAGGCAAGGTAGCAGCATCAGTGATATTAAATGGCAGGTTGTTCCATATTTTAGTCCCTATGGCATCCATACTTTTAGCACCCGCATCCGTTTTTGTTTTGGGTATATATAAACAATTTTGTTGTCTGGTTCTGCTATTGGTTAAGTCACGAACAGTAGGAATTTTCTTGAACCATGCAGGGAAAAAATCGTGCAATACCTTAAAGACAGTGGTACATGTGTCCAATTTATGCTTCTCTTTTACTTTTATCCACCTTAGTTCTTTTATTATAGGCGTTACATGGTCGTATTTCTTAGCACCACCTATGGCTACCCTGGCTGCAAAAAAGTGTTGTAGTTTTTGGACATCGCTCATTATTGTTAGATTTGTCGTGCCCCATATCCGAATATAGTAGTTGATTATGCTGAGTACTAATGACTGCACATAAAGTATTCGGGATGGTTTATCAAGATTGTCACTTATACGGGTTATGAACATTAGTGTAGCAACAACTTTTTTATTTACCTCATTAATATGTTTGTCGAACAGCATAAATCGATCAATGTACACACCTAAGTTTTTGACATGATTGCTTGGGGTGATGGTATCCTCATCTATTTTGATGACGGCATTGGAGGGGACATGTGACAAAAGTTGCCTATTTCCAATAAAAATACACTGCGTTTTGCTGGATTTAAGCATTAAACCATTATTAAGAAAATATTTTTGGACACATTTTATGATTTCTTCACTTTTTCGAATGAGACATATAAGTTCATATACAGTACTGGTATGTATAATTTAAGTATATTGAATTATTATGCAATCCCTGTCATATACAGTTAAGTCATTTGCGAAGATATTAAATAGTATTCTTAAATAGGATAAATAAAATTGATCCTTGTGGGACCCCATAATCAATTGTGTGTTTACTTGAAATAAAGTTTTTTATGCGAACAGATTGGGTTATATTCCTCAGATAACTGTCAAACCAATAGGAATCAATTTTTAGTTTGAGACATTTATTTATAAGAATCATGTGATTAACACTATCGAAAGCTTTTGATAGATCACACAGAGTGATCAAAAATATTTTTATGTGGTCCATGTTGTTGTATATTTATTTCATCAGTAATGACAGTAAGAGCAGTCTCAGTGGACAACCTAGGCCTGAAACCATGCTGGCTATTTGGTAAAAGCTTTCTGACTTATAGGTGGTGTATTAGCTTGTTTGCAATTACTTTTTCTAATATTTTTGATACCATATAAAGGAGTGAAATAGGTCAAGAAATTGCTCACGTTATCAGCGTCTCCCTTTTTTTTTAAATGGGCACCCCTACTGCATGCTTCCAGGCGTCAGGAGAAACACCAGTAACTATGGACGTGTTGATAATACATGTTAAATATAATGCTATTACATACAATGCATCCCTAACAAATTTCAATG